>JAVJIF010033889.1:0-54604 GCA_038442645.1 Agave tequilana | reverse complement strand
ACCATCATTTTTTCCAAATTTGGGGAATAATTTGTACGGTTCCTCTTATATATATATTTCAGTATTGTGATTTGTCATATGTATACATGCTTTCAATTATATGTATTTGTGTGTATTAATCACCATGTTTAAGTTTTTTCTTTTCGTTATGTCTAACCTGATATCCACACAAGAAGTTACATATCATTACGTTAAACTTACATTGGGAAAACGTTAATTATTCTATATAGTTTTCTATTTGTTTGTAGTAATAATATTATACCAAATTATTAATAATAATATATTAACATGCTTGTTTTGAAATATTGTAGATTATGTATACTCATATTGCAATTTGTAGATATATAGTAGTTGATTACAGTTAAAAAAAGTAGAGAAGAGTTTATTTGGTTAAAAAATTTGAGAAGAGTTTATTTGATTAAAATATAATATAGATAATTGATTAAGTAGAGAAGAGTTTATTTGGTTAAAAAATTTGAGAAGATTTTATTTGATTAAAAATATAATATAGATAATTGATTATGTAGAATCCACCTACTTAAATAATTAAAAATTATAGAAGAGTTTAATTGTTTAAGATAGCTCTAACTTTCAAAATCTGCCGCTCTAATTTTCTAAATCTACTAGAAATATGTGCTGATTATTTTTTACTTTTATTGAAATAAGAATCACACTGATATCTGACATTACAAGAATGGATCAAATTGACGGGTTGTTTGAAGATTATTTAGCTGTTATTGTCACATCGCAGTAGTAAAGATTGTTGTAACTTGCTATATTATCTTTGATTGGGGAGATGAGCATATCTTCATGAACCAAGTCTTGTGAGGACCTACTGCGTGAGGCCCACATGCATCGATTATTCTTTGGAGGGAGAACAAACACATATGATCATCTTAGGATAGATAGAGGTTCATTCTTCAATCTTATGATAATGTTGTGCAATGGTGGGAGCTTGAGGGACAACACACTTCGTGTTTATCGAAGAGCAACTCGCGAGTTCCTTCACATTGTGGACAGAATGCTAAAATTTGGGTGTTGTTAGTGTCCACTTTATATTTCTCGGGAGAACATTTCAAGATACTTTAACGACATTCTGAGTGCAATATTGTGTCTATGTCCTTTATTAATGAAGCAATCCGGAGGTGACACGGTAGAAGAGATATTTACTAGGGCTACCTGGTTTCTTTACTTTTGTTGGCCAAAGGTACAATAATTTTTTACTTTGATGATTATAAAACTCACGTGGTTTGTATACTAATTATCTTAAGAGTTTTTTGGTACACATGATTTTCAAGATTGAGAAGTTCAACTACAAAAGAAAATTCGAGTATCGAACCCGAGCTCAAAGAAATCAACTTTTGGAAAAGTCCACTTGAAGACTTCAAAGTGTAAATCTAATCTTATATTATGCAAGATATTTAGTTTGTTAAACTTTGAAGTAGAAGATAGATGCTCAAGTTATCACACACACATATAATTTTTACAGTTTTAAGTTTTGAAAATGTTTAGAAAAAGTATAAAATATATATTTTTTCATATATAAACAAAACAATTTTAGGTTATTATTATGTTTTACAAAAGATTTAGAATTATAAAATATATATAATCTTTACTATGTATCAAAGTATTTTAAATAAAAAGAGAGACTATTTTTGGGCTTCTGTCGGTCGACCGCACGGTCGGCAATATGGCAGAGGAAAGGATCTCTCGATCGATCGAGCGATTGACCGAACTTACACAAACCTAGGCATTTGCCTTTGGCTCTGAGCCCGATCGATCGCCCGGTTGACCGTAACACTGAGTCATTAGAACTCATTCTGGACAGCCGACCGCACAGTTGACTGCTAGAATTGAGCTCAACTCTAAGCTCAAAGTTCTACTCTGGTCGGTCGACCGCCTGGTCGACTGACTACAATGGCTAATTGATATTAGCCTAAGCTAGTAGGCAAACATGGCTGTTTTGAACTATAATGGCTATTTTCCTATACAAACCTGATTCATTCTTAACGGCTATTTTATGATTTTAATAATTTTAACATGTTTTAATTACTGAGTTTTGCTGAAATTAAGTCTCTACTCTTGTCCTATAAATAGGGAAGATTAGGGATGCATTATATATCAAGAATTTCAAAAGGAAATCAAAAAGTTTTCAAAGTTTCAAGTTTGCAGTTCTAGTACTCAAAATCTCTTTCTTTTTGTTTTTCTCACACTTTTCTTGAGCTATCATTCTTTACATCAAGCTATAGAAAAATTTAATAGATATTGTTTGTGATCTTGTGAAGATCACCAAGTGTTGTAAACCATTATTCATTGAGAGCTCCTCTTGGTAGGAGGGTTGTATTGTGGAGATGCGGCTCCAAATCTTATGGGATCAAGTTCAGTTGTAATCGAGATCGATTATAGTGGATTCCTTCATTATGGGGAAGGCAGGGATATAGAGCAAATGGCTCAAACCTCAATAATAATTTTTTGTCTTTGTGATTGGCTTGCATTTGATCTTTCTAACTTTTTCTCTCCTTTATTTGTTGAAATATTATACTCATAGTTTTGGTTACTCTTACTATAATTTGTTTGAACTCTCTATACATCAAAAAAGCAATAATGCACCTCAACTCTTATTTTAAGAGGAATCACGAGGAGATGCTCAGAACCCTTTATCGGGTATACAGTTTCATTGCTTGATTGTCGTAGTTGTTTATAAATGTGGTTTAATTTTCGCTTCAGTTTATTATATCACCTATTCATTGGTATCAGAGCCTAGACTCTTGTTTATAGGTTTCATCACCTAAAAGTAATCCTATTTGATCCATCATTTTACTTGTTACACTCATATGGTGGATAATCACTCAAGTTTGATGTACTTAACTTTCTCATTTGAAAAGTAATATGACCGTTTTCCTACAATCGTTAGTATTTACCTGTAACAAAGGTATTACCAGACCGTTTTTTCCCTAATGGTGACGAAGACAATAGTCCGATACGACAGTTAAGAAATTTGAGGCAATGCTAAGACCTACTATGTGAAAGTACATCTAGAAGTCGGTGAATAGGTGTAATGCTAATCAAATGCAGAAATGCACTAATTAAAAATGAATGGTGCAAATGGTTAACCAAATCAAGAAGTGAAACCAGATTCTCTATTAAGGGCTATAAAACTTCTCTTCTATATTCCTCTAGACAATGAGTTGAGATGCTCAATTACCTTCTTGATTTAGTGAGTAAAAATGACAAGTAGAGATGATGCGAGAAATGAATATCAAGTGCAATGAAATAAAAATACAAGTGTAAACAATAGCAAATAAAGTAAGAGAGAAAGTAATCACAAAAATAAGGGATTTGTTTCGAGGATCGAGCACAAAATTTTATGTCCCCGCCTTCACCACGTGAAGGGTTTCATTATCTACTAAAATCTTTCACAAAGGAATCTTCACAAAGGAACTATAAGGTTTACACAAGACCGGAGTATACAACTCCAACTCTCAATCCTCTACACAAGATATAGCACAAAGCCAATGAGGTTTATAAGCTCTTAGTGACCACAAAAATCACAAACACTCTCTTTATAACTTTCTACGATATAGAATGAGAAGTGCGGCTCAAGAATTTTTGTGAAAGAGAAAATTCAGTTGAAATGAATGAATTTAAGAGCAGAAAACTTGTAGAAATTGATTTGAAAATGAGAGCACTTGAAATAAGAAAACTTTAAAACTTTCTCTTTTAAATAAACTTGATTTTTCAAATATTTCTCTAAATCAAAAGATTTTAATCCTCTCCAAATAAACTATATATATAGGCAAGTGATAAATATAATTAGAAGGGTCAATCTGGGCATTAGGAGGGTAATTAAACCCAAAAAAGGCAAATATACCTATTGGAGAAAAAGTTAAAATTTCAGAAATTTAAAACTAGTTGTTATTGTAACTGTGACAGGACTTTGATCAATCGACTGCTCAACTGGTTGCCTAAAAACAAAAGTAACCGTTAAGCGTCAGTCGACCACCCCATCGTCCGATTGAACAGAGACTTGGGTGCTCCAAAAGTTTGTCAGTCAGTCGACCGCCTCGTCAACTTCTAGGTTTGACGGTAAACCTGTCGGTCGTCCGACAAATGTGCACATGCACAAGTGCACAAACTTCCAGTTATGCATTTTTAATGCAATGGTCTGGCCGATCGATTGTCGACCGACCCGGCCCAAAACCATTTTAAATAAAGTTTTTGATATGAAATTTATTTTAATATTTTGAACCAGTTTGGATTTAATTTGGCAACACATAGGCTATGAGATACATGTTTGAAATAAGATATAAAAATTTGAAAATATAGGACATGTATCAAAACCAATCCTTGTAAAATACCAAAATCAAAATTATATTGAAAACCTGTATTTTGTGTGTGACTTCTTGAGCATAATTCTACATTCTACACTGAAACATTCTATTTTCTTACATGATTCTATAAGTTTTCAAGTAATCTTCAAGTGGACTTCTCCAAAAGTCAATCTTGATCGTCCGAACTTGAATCCCATCCTTGAGTGATCTTTAGACTTGAACACCTTCTTTTTGAGGAAGAGTAAAAAAATATCCTTTGAACCTAAACACTTAAACTTGATTAGTGCCGAATAACTTCATGTGGTTTGTAATCATGAAAACAAAAATCGGAGAGTGTACCTTGGGCCAACAATCTCCCCCTTTTTGATGACGACGAAACACATGAGTTATTAAAGCCAAACAAAATAAAGAGCTTAGAAGGCTCCCCTAAAATCATGCTTATCTATCAATTCAATCATTCATGACTAAATTATATAGCAATAACAAGCAAGTCATGTGTATATAGGTATAGATGTGCAATATAGAACATTATACATAAACAGACCAATCTCCTTCCATGCCTCCAACCACCAAATAATAAGTATACAATGAAGAGTAAGAACCCAATAACAAACAAAGAAAACATTGCATACAAATATGAGAATGAAGAATAGAGGTAATTGCTAAATTATAAATCTTCTCAAATGAATAACTCATAAGTCTTCTCTTTTCAAATAAATAACTCATAAATCTTCTCCCCTTTTTTTGTCATATATCACAAAAGGACACCAAATAATCAAATCCAATGTAACCAAATTAAAAGTAGTATACAAACTTAAAGTAGTAAATTTTAAAGAATATGTATACTAAACGATACCAATTTAAATATAAACATGAATACTAATTAAATGAAAATTTCATGAATCCATAATGCAAACATTCAACTCACCACAAATGAAAAAATCTATTATAATCAAGTGGCTTAGTAAAAATATCCTCGATTTAAAAATTGGTAGAAACAAATCAATTCAATATCTCCTTTTTCATAATGATCTCTAAGAAAGTGATATCGAATCTCTATGTGCTTAGTCTTACTATGTTGATTTGTATTCTTGATCATATGAATGACACTAATATTATCACAACATATTTTATTATGATCATAATGCAAATTATAATTAAGGAGAGTATGTTTTATCCAAAGGACTTATGTATAACAAGCCCCGGCCGCAACATACTCCTCCTGGCTATTATGAGGGCTACAGAATTTTGTTTCTTGAAAGACCACGAAACAAGACAGTTTTCAAGAAATTAACAAGTTTCACTAGTGCTCTTCCTATCGCTCTACAAGCAATATAGTCAGCATCCGAATAATTCGTCATTGAGAATTGTCCGATCTTCGAATACCACATGCCATTCTAATAGTGCCCTTATGATATCTAATAATGCGTTTTACCGCAATTAAGTGAGACTCTTAAGGACAAGATTGAAATCTAAAATATAAACATACACTAAACATAATGTC
This sequence comes from Agave tequilana, assembly GCA_038442645.1. Taxonomy (NCBI): domain Eukaryota; kingdom Viridiplantae; phylum Streptophyta; class Magnoliopsida; order Asparagales; family Asparagaceae; genus Agave; species Agave tequilana. The sequence goes on along the minus strand of JAVJIF010033889.1, from coordinate 48,769 downwards.
TGGCTTACTAGCCATCAAGTAAAGCAAGATACTAATCATGCTATAATAGAGTTTAATGTCAATATTTTACCTTGTTCATCTTTGTCAAGCGTAGTTGTGGTAGCCATGAGAGTCTAGCTTATCTTTGCATCTTCTAGCCTAAATTTCTTAATAAGCTCTCTTGTATACTTGGCTTGATTGATGAATATTGATCGGTCGCTAATATTGCATATTCATTATCATTTTCTCATACTTATTATAGAATAAACTTTACTTTTTCCTAATTATTGTTTAATTTATTTACGGGCCCATTATTAAATGAGAGGGAAGAGAAACGAGCCCAAAGCCCATCAAATTTTGATTTAAATCAGAATTAATTTGAAGTCAGTAAATCAAGGCAGATCAGGTCGATTCAAATTGGTTGAAAATTAATTAAAAATATATCTCTTCAAATCAATCGGTTAATGATCAAAGACCGTTTCGTCAAATCCAGGAGCTGAAACGAGAAATTTAGAATCAGATAAAAATCTCTCGAAATCAGCGACCCCCACCATTTGGGTGTGGCCACCTGGCCACACCCAGGCCGCGGAAACGCGGCCAAAGACGCATTTTTGCGGCTTTGTTGCAACAGTTTTGGGGGAGCGTTTTCTCCCCCTATCTTCGTACGCCCTCCCCGTTGGGTTTTACCTATAAGTATTGGGTTTTTCAGAGCGTACAGGGAATGATGATGTAGAGATAGAATTTAGTCCACTTTTTCATTCTTTTTAGTGTAGGTTTTTGTTTTTCTTTTTATGTAATTTTCAGTTTTCATTTATGTAATTCAAAGAAGATCAGAGTTTTCGTAGGAAAATGAGAATGAAGCTTGTGCTGAGAGTAATACCGGTGTAAGTTGTTCTTCTTTTCTTTTATTGCTATAAAATCGAATCTATAGTTACCTTTTTTATGTACTTTATTTTTGTGTTCTTCTTTTTTTCTACTTCTCTCTTTCTTGTACCAATTGCTATCGAAGTGAGTCTTATAGCATCAAAAGAGCCTTGCCTTTGCGAGTGCCACCGATACCTCATGATGATAGATTTTAGTCTCCGTCTGTACTATTTCATGCTTGTTTTGTCTTGATGATATAATATGGAAGAGACGAGAATCAACTCTTATGGCTGATTGCCTCCACTTCAAGGTAACATTGTCGCCAAAGATTCAAGGTAAGCTTTTGGTCAAGGAGGTAAGTAATTATTTTTAATTTCTTTCTTTTAACTTTTAGTGTAAATTACCAACACCACAATATTTCAAATCTCTTTCACTCTTTTTCAATTTCTTTGTGCATATCACTTTTATTTTCTCCACCTTCTTATTCTATCACTTTCTTCCAAACTTAACTTTAACTCCATTTTCTTTTTCTTTTTAAGAACTAAAGAAGATCTTTAACCATTCTTTGTAACCTAAAAGAGAACTTATTAAAAAGCTTCCATCGCTAGTCTCTCCTTATGGATCACGACCCGCATAGCCACTTGCTATAGTGGTAGAATTAAGTACTTGCACATTCTATTCCTAAAGTTCTGAAATTTTGTATTTGTGTGCAGGTAAAACTTCAATTAAATTTTGGCGCCGTTGTCGGAGAGGGACGGTAAGTTATTCTCTTTTTAGATTTACATTTTTGGTTAAGTTTCTTCTTTGTTTTTAGTGTACAGATTTAACAACAAGGAATTTTTGGTGTAATGACATATAAGTGGCTCTGAACTCTGCTCAAGAAAGCAGAGCTCAGAAGCGCTCAGATTTGCTACATTCTTATGGCAATCTGAGTGGACTACTAACTATATTTTCTGCAGGTTGGCTGAATTGCATAGTTTAATATCTATAGCATTTATCTCCTTATTTGACTCACTGTACATATATTTCTAACACAATAGTAAAAAGTTGATTGTAAATGCTAAAAAAGATTTAGACTTTGCATTTAGGCACATGTCTATTTCATTACATTTACTATTTACTGTTGAAGAGTGCTGGAGCCAAGGTATGTGTACATAGCATTTAGTATAAGATTCATTCTTGTATGAAATATTACTTGAGTGTTACTTTTTTCTATATACTTGTACACTGCACTAAATTGATTTAAGGGCTTGTCTTATAAACAAGATAAGGTTGGGGAAGTTAATACCCTCCCTTAGCCCACAAACAATATCCTCACTCACTAACCCAAGCCTAATTAAAACTGAGTAGACGTTGGCCCTAGGGACATCTCGGACTCAAATAGGAGACTACCTAAGTGGGAAGTTGATTTGAATCTGACTCTTGCCAAATCGATGACTAAGGTTAGGGATTGAGAGGCGAAAGCCCGAGGCTGATGGTTTGGCTTAATTAGGCCCGTCGTTTTGCGCGGATACCTCCCACCAATCTTGCCCCTACCTGGCTGATTACCTTGTGGTCAGATTCAAAATATACCCCCCGTAGATAGTCTAACCAGTAGAAGTCGTCTAGGTCTAAAGTTTACCCTAACATAGGTTAGATTATTTTCTTTTTATTTGTTTGCTTTTTTGTTTGTTTTCTTGTTTTTGTTTGACATTTCCTTGTGATATGGCTTATAATAATAATTTTAATGGTAATCCATATTACACCCCGACCTCTTTTTCGGATATTACCAACCCGACATATCATAACTTTAACCAACTCAGTGTGTCGGATTGGTCATATCCGAGTCAATATAACTCATACCCCCAATCTTATGACCATAATTTTTAAAATAATTTCAATTCTTCACAGAGTCAATAGGGATTCACCTCCCCTGAGTCCAATGTTCAACAAACTTGTCCTCCTTATCCACCTTGTCCACAATATTTCTAAGATTCATACTCAGTTCCACCAGTTCAAAATAGAAAACCATCAATCTTGAAAATGAGTTTGCGTGAGTCCAAGCAACAATTACAAAATCTGACGGACTCACAATTTCACCACAAATTTCAAAACAATACTTCATCTTTTCAAGTCCACTCACAATGAAACGATGAACCAATCGACTATGAAAAAATGCTTGAGCCATGACGCAGGCTCAAATCGCTCGTGATCATGACATAGATCTAATAGTCCAAACTCTCCATTCTCACCGTTTGACCATTTCTGATGTCACTAAACATTCTGTTAGAGCCGAAGAATCATGTTGTTTTGAAAAATAAGATTCCATTTCAGTACACCCATTTAAACTTGTCCAAACTCTAAATTTTAAAAATGACATTGACAGTTTGATAAGTTATCCCTTTCTTGAATTGAATTTGAGAATGAATATGATCCTGAACCTCAACTTGGTGATTCAATTCTACTTCTTGATTCAATAATGACTCCGGTGTCTTCACTTGATTTCAATCTTTTTCTGAGTCAATATTGGATCCTGTGTCAATTCATCATGAAATTGAATTGCCAATCTTTTATGATCATCATATTGAACTTGACCATTTTCATACTTTTGAAAGTCCCATTAACAAATTGGCAAGTTCTCATTTTCATGAAATTGAACTCAATGAGAAATGTGACCTAGACTCTCAAATTTATGATCCAATTCAATTCCTGTATCAATATTGACTCCTATTTTGTTACCCAACTTGAGTAATTTTTTAGAGTCAGTTTTGATTCCCACAACTGTCATTCTTGAACTTGAATTATCATTGTTAAGTTACATTCCGTTGTTAGGAAATGAATGTGGATTTGAGTTTCAACTTCTTGATTTGGACCCACTTCCTGAACCAATCTCGACTCCTGAATCTTTACTTTACTTAAGTCACTTTCCTGAGTCGGTATTAGTTCCTGTACTTCCTAAATCAAGTCAATCATTCCATCTTTTCACACTCCATTTTGGGACAAGGGTGTTGATAAAATTGACTCTGAAATTATTTGTGAAATTTGAAAATTAGATCGGGTAAAATTCTTAATAAAAATCATTCATATATACATCATTTTAGTGGGTTATGTTAGAGAGGTTTCTAGTGGTCTCTAAACTGCACGCAAAGTCGATTGGGCTGCATTTCGTGGACCAATCAGACCACCACCGAAACCACCACCTTAGGGTAGTATTTTCCTTCCCTTTTTTCTTTTTCATGTCTCTATGCATTAATTCATACATTGAGGGCAATGCATGAGATAGGTGTGGGGGAGGGTTCTAACATAACTTAAGTTTTCTTTTTATTATTAGGTTTTCTTTATATTATTAAAAAAAATTACTTTTAAAAATTTTTTGAAAATAGATACAATATTTTGACATATTTTTTTTGTAAGAAATTAAGTCAATTTTAAGGAATAGGAGAATTATAATTAGGATTTCTTATACTTGGTCAAAATAAGATTATTTGTTTGATTTTTAAGGTTAGGAAGAAAATTTGTGAAAGTAATTTAGTCTTGATTTTTATCTTAAAGATCCGCATATTTTATACACTTACACACTTAGGTTCAGAAACAATGATTCTTATGCCTTATAAAAAAAGAAAAAGAATATATATATAAATCCTCTGATTAAGCTGGGTATTTGTGCCTCATAAAGTATAAGTATTCACGCCTAAAAGCGGTGCATATAATAAAATCCTTAGTTCTATGGCCTTATTTGCTCGAGTTCTCAAGTCCTTGAGGTGTTTTTCTCAGAAGGTGCCCTAAGATTGTTTGGTTTGGGAGTCACCGATTAAAGACTCGTTACACGGGCAGATTAGAAAGCCTAATAGAACTAAGGAATAATACCACAAAAAATAAATAAATAAGGTATAAGTGTTAGAGTTAAAGAACCCTTAGTCAAAATTTCAAGGTCATAAAGGTACATATGACTTAGGATAAAGCAATAGACTAGATGAGAAATACAATTTGACTCCTTACTTTGATTGATAACAAATTTTTGAATAGAGACTAAGTGTAGGAACGAAAAATTCTATTTTCCTATAACTTATAAATTACTTAATATTACAATAATATTTCAAATATTTTTCTTTCAAAATGTGTTTTCAAAATACTAACATTTTTCTCTTTCTTTACGGATTTTATGGGTGTAATCCACTGAAAACCCTTACAAGACAAAACTCGTCCTCTAGGAAAAACCTAGAGGTTTAACGGCTTGTTGCATATGCTTAGCGCAAGCGTGACCTGCGAAAGTGGTCTAATAATTTTTTATTTAGTTGTTTTGCTCGAGGACGAGCAAAAGATAGGTATGAGGGTGTGATCGGTCGCTAATATTGCACATTCATTATCATATTCTCATACTTATTATAGAATAAACTCTACTTTTTTCCTAATATTGTTTAATTTATTTGCAGGCCCATTACTAAATGAGAGGGAATAGAAACGAGCCCAAAAGCCCATCAAATCCTGATTTAAATCAAAATTAATTCAAAGTCAGCAAATTAAGGCAGATCAGGTCAGTTCAGTTCGGTTGAAAATCAATTAAAAATATATCTCTTCAAATCAATCGGTTAAAACCAACGATCAAAGGCTATTTCGTCAAATCTAGGAGCTGAAACGAGAAATCCAGAATCGGATAAATAATCTCTCAAAATCAGGGACCCCCACCATTTTGGTGTGGCCACCTGGCCACACCCAGGCTGCGAAAACGTGGCCAAATCCACATTTTCGCGCTTTGTTGCAACAGTTGGGGGAGCGTCTGCTCCCCTTATCTTCGTACGCCCCTCCTCGTTGGGTTTTACCTATAAATATTGGATTTTTCAGAGCGTACAGAGAACAATGATGTAGAGATAGAATTTAGTCCACTTTTTCATTCTTTTTAGTGTATTTTAGTTTTCGTTTTTGTTTTTATGTAATTTTCAGTTTTCATTTATATAATTAGAGGAGATCAGAGTTTCATAGGAGAATGAGAATGAAGTTTATACTAAGAGTGACACTGGTGTAAGTTGTTCTTCTTTTCTCTTATTGCTATAAAATTGAATCTATAATAATCTTTTTTATGTACTTTATTTTTGTTTTCTTCTTCTTTTTCACTTCTCTCTTTCTTGTACCAATTGCTATCCAAGTGAGTCTTATAGCATAGAAAGAGCCTACCTTTGCGAGTGCCATTGATAGCTTATGACGATAGATTTTAGTCTCAGTCTGTATCATTTAATGCTTGTTTTGTCTTGACGATGTAATATGGAAGAGACGAGAATCAACTCTTATGAGCTATGCGCTGATTACCTCCACTTCAAGGTAACATCGTCGCCAAAGATTCAAGGTAAGCTTTTGGTCAAGGAGGTAAGTAATTATTTTTAATTTCTTTCTTTTAACTTTTAGTGTAAATTACGAACACTACAATCTTTCAAATCTCTTTCACTCTTTTTCAATTTCTTTGCACATATCACTTCTATTTTCTCCACCTTTTCATTCTATCACTTTCTTCGTAACTTGACTTTAACTTCATTTTCTTTCTTTTTAAGAACTAAAAGAAGATTTTTAACCATTCCTTGTAACCGAAAAGAGAACTAATTAAAAGCTTCCATCGCTAGTCCCTCCTTGTGGATCACGATCCGTATAGCCACTTACTATAGCGGTAGTATTGAGTACTTGCACATTCTATTCTTAAAGTTCTGAAATTTTGTATTTGTGTGCAGGTAAAACTTCAATCAAATATCCCATCACCCCTTTGCTTGATTTGACATCTAAGAAAATAGTTGAGCTCCTATCATATTCATTTTAAACTCTTCCTTCATGCATGATTCAAAATTCTTATAAAGCTTTTCATTAGTAGATCCATAAATGATATCATCAACATATATTTGCAGTATCAAGATATCATTATCTACATGCTTTGTAAAAAGGTGGTATCAACTTTACCTTTAACAAAACCATTGAAATAAGAAAACTTACTCAATCTTGTTAGCCCAAGGGTAGAAATCACCGGTTTCTTCTTTTAATGATAACAAAATGTATGTGTTATTGATCGAGCCAAACCTACACAAGAAAAATACAGACTTTTATAATAGTGCTAGGTCCTCAATTCTACAGTGTAGCCTAGAGCTAACGGATCGTAATCCATAAGGAGGGACAGCAATGGAAGCATTGTGTAAGTTTCTTCTTTTAATTTATCAAAACTAGTTAATACTTATCTTCTCAGTTTATAAAAAATAAAAATGTTAAGTTAAGTTAAGAAGAAGATGGAAGAAGAAGAGATGGTGGTGGTGTTGTTGTTTTAATTATAAAAGAAAAAGAAACAAAAGAGAGAAAGAAAAGTGTTGATGCAAAATCAGAAATAAAAGAAGAATACTTATTTCTATTGTTTGAATCATAACGAAAATTTACCTTAACATGAAGTAAAGCGAAAAATAAAAAAGAATAAAGGAAAGCAAGGCTTTGGCGAGATCAAACACAATGAAGAAAAGTGAGAAACCTCTATTGATTGTCACCTTCAATATAAACTTCTTGAAGAAAAAATTACAATAATGTCACTCTATAATAGCTCTTCCTCTCTTTTGAACATGTAACTCTCTCTAGCCTAAAATAAAATAAAATAAAGAAAACAAAAATTACATTGAAGAAGAAAAACAACCTTAAACTAAATCTCTCTCAGGAGTGATGTCCTTTCTGCCTTCGAGGTATGAGGGTATTTATAGGAGAAACCAGAGGGATAGAACGCATTTGTAGATAGGAAGAGCTGTATATTTTTGAATTTGAATTCTCCCCTTATCTCCAAACTTGATTTGATTTATTTAAAATTCAATTCTGATCTGCAACTTGTTAGCGTATTGATTGCTGAATATCACTTATCAAATAATAGAAGTGGAACAAGTGATGAACAGAAGAATTGTAGCTCTTTAAGTTTTCGTTCTGTAGCTTTTTGAGTCATTAGATTTGAGTTTCAATAGCATAAGTTGACTAAAATGCTAAACTGTATCCAGCCTAAATCCGAATTTAAATTACTTCATCTCATCTGTTGATCTTCTCTCTATCCATTTATCCTCTTTAATTTTCAGTTTGTCTTCTAGAATTGATAAAATATACATTTATATTCAGCAAAACCGATAGGGTTTTTAAACAATCCATTTTTCTTTGAAACTAAATGATATTATCTTATCTGATATATCCAGCTTCAGATAAGATAGCTTCTAGAACCTTTGGATTTGAATCGATCCCCTTTCTTTTGAACTTTTGAATTTAATTGGATAAATTTCATGATTATCTTCTCCCTATTATACCCTGCATGAATTAGGACATTAAGACAAGTTATTTGCAATATTCATTACATAATATATATAGGAATGTAATAATATTTATGCAATATATATGTCCAAACACACCCCACACTTATCTTTTGCTCGTCCTCGAGCAAAACAAAGAGAAAAAAACTAAACTGACTAAACTAACTCACTTTCGTAGAATTCACGGTTGCACTTAGCAAGTGCAACAAGTCGTTAAGCTCTAAGTTACCCTTAGAAGACAAGTTTTGTCTCGTGAGGTTTTCAGTGGATTGCACCCACAAAATCTATAAAGAAAAAGAAATGAATTGTTAGTTTTTTTTTGAAAACACATTTGAAAGAAAAAAATTTTTGAAGTATTAATGTAAAATTTCAAGTAATCTATAAGTCATAGAATTATCAAAACTTAGTCATTCCTAAACTTAGTCTTTATTCAAAAACTTATTTTCAATCAAGGTAAGGATTAAAATTGTATTTCTCATCTAGTCTATTATTTTACCCTAAGTTATATGCATCTTGTGACCGTGAAAATTTGGTTCAGGATTCTTCAACTCTAACTCTTATGCCTTATTATTATTTTTTTAATTTATGGCGGTAATATCCTTAGCTCTATTAGGCTTTCTAATTCGCCCATATAACGAGCCTTAGTCGGTGACTTTCAAGCCAGATGATTTTAGGACACCGGGTGAGAAAACACTCCAAGGACTTAGGACTCAAGCAAACAAGCCTACAAAACGAAGGATTTTTATTTATATGAACCACTTTTAGGCGTGAATGCTTATGCTTTATGAGGCACAATTACTCAGCTTATTCAGAGAATATTTTTGATATATGTATATGTGTGTGTGTGTGTGTGTGTGTGTTATATAAAGCATAAGAATCTTTGTTTTAGAACCCTAAGTGTCTAAGTGTATAAAGTATGCATATTTCATTAAGGTAAAAATCAAGACTAAATTACTTTTTCAATTTTTCTTTCTAACCACAAAATCAAATAAATAATTTTATTTTGATCAAGTATAAGAAATGCTAATTATGATCATCTTATTCCTTAAAATTAACTTAATTTTTTACAAAAATAAGTCAAAGTATTATTTTTCTTTTCAAAAAGTTTTAAAGAAAGAACTTTTTTTTAAAATAGTGAAGTTAACATGTTAGTAAACCCTCCCCCACACCTAACTCATGCATTGTCCTCAATGTATGAATGAAATGCAATAATACATGAAAAAAGAGAAAGGGAAGGAAAATTGTCACCTCAAGGTGGTGATCCAGTGGTGGTCTTATTGGGCCAAGTGTTTCTGCCCAATCTAGATACTGTGAATTTTCATGAAACTCACCTTTTATGACCTTTTTCTTTTTAAATTTTTATATTTCCCAATATGAATAGGATCATGCAAGATCCTAGCATGAAATTTTTCTCAGTTATATGACCAATCTTGGGGTATCATCACGGAGTCATATTGATCTAAACCTTGGTCCAACAATGAAATGTGATTTTGTGGAATGGATGACTTAGGCTCAACAATGAAGGGAATGGGAACCGATACTGACTCGGGAATAAAACTCAAATCAAGTTTAGGTTCAAGAGTCAGAGTTGGTTCATGGGTTTGGTCCAAATCATAAAATTAAAGTTCACATTCATTTCCCAACAATGGAATATGACTATCCAATATAGTTGGTTCATATTCAAGCTCTACGGGGATAGGAATCAGTGTTGGCTTTGGAACTGGGTTCAAATCGGGTAAGAAAACCGGAGTCAGCATAGATTCAAAAAGTGAAACTGAATTATAACATTGAGAATCGGTATGACATTCATCTTCAAGTTCAATCTCATTGAAATGAAAATTTGTCAATGGGTTAATATTGGTCAAGTTCAAAGTTTTGTGGTGAAATTGAATCTTGGTTAAAATCTCCAAAATACCATGATTTTTCGTCAATATGGTTAGGAGAATAAGGAGTGGTCGAAATGTGTTAGGCAGAGTTTCCTCATTCCTGTGATTAATTGTATTGACCAAATGACTCACTTTTGCTTCAAGCCTATTAACATATTTGAGAAAATCCATTTGGGATTGAATACAATCATTTTGGGATTGAATCATGATTCCATTTTTTTTAAGTCAACAGGTTCTTCTTGTTGTGATTAGACTTGAAAATTAGAGTAAAGATCTTGGATTTGAGAATTATTTGGGAGAATTGAGTCCGCTATGATTTGTACTTGTCGTGTGGACTCAAGGAGTGCTTCAAAGGTTATTTCTAAAGAAGATTTCTCTTCTATAGGTCGGTCTTGGTATGGATTATATGAAGTTATTTGTTGGTAAAGTTGTTGATAGTAAGACTCGGGGAAGTTGTATCCCAACTGACTCAGTGAAGAGTGGTGATGATTGTCTCATTCTTGTTCATAGTACTGAGATTGGGGCATATATTGATTAGGATAAGACCAATATGGCATACTTGGTTGGTTAGAATTATGTAATGTTGGGTTGGTAATATCTGAATTAAAAGAGGTTGAGGTGAAATGTGGATTTGAGTTATAATCAGAATAATTGTAATTATAATCCATTTTCATAAGAACAAACAAAAACAAACAAACAAAAAAGAAATAAAGAAAAATCTAGCCTATTTTAGGGTAGAGCTTAGACCTAAACGACTCCTAACTGTTGATTATCCATAGGAGGTATATTTCAGAACCTGACCACAAGTTAATCGGCCAGGTAGGGGCAAGATTGGTGAGAGGTATCTGTGCCTAAGCAGCGGGCCTAATTATGCCAAACCACCAGCCTTCAGGGTTTCGCCCCTCAATCCCCAACCTTAGACACGAGTTTGGCAAGAGTCAACTTCTAACAACTTTCCCCTTAGGTCAATCCCTATTTGAGTCCGAGATCTCCCTAGGGCCAACGTCTACTCATTTTATGTTAGACTGGGTTAGTGAGTGAGGAGATGATTTTTGGGCTAAGAAAGGATAATGACTTTCCCACCTTACCTTGTTTAAGGATATGCCCTTAGTCTTTTTAGTGCACTGTACAAGTTAAAACAAAAGGTAACATTCAAGCAATATGAATTACTCAAAATATGTTTTCTAAACTATATGCAATGTATACATACCTTTGCTCTAGCACTCTTCAACAGTAATGTAAAGAAACGAAATAGCCAGATGCCCTAAGATGCAGGAGTCTAAACGTTTTTTAGCATTTACAAAGCAACAAGTTACTGTTGACTAGAAATATATACAGAGTGAGTTAAACAAATAAATTATTAACTGCAGAGAGCTAATTTCTAAAAAGCAACCTGCAAGAGACTACAGTTAGTAGTTCACCACAGTTGTGGGCTCTGATGCTCTGCCTTCTTGGACAGAGGCACAGAGTAGCAATATGTCCACAGCAGCTCCTAATTTTCTATAATTAGCCCCTATACACCAAAATAAAGAAAAAAAGAGATTAATTCGTTAAAGTAAATTAAAAAGAAAGAAAACTTACCGTCCCTCCCCAATAACGGTGCCAAAATTTTGATCGAGCCAAACATGCACAAGAAAAATATAGACTTTTAGAATAGTGCTAGGTCCTCAATTTTACTGTGTAGCCTAGAGCTAAGGGTCGTAATCCACAGGGAGGGACAGTATGGAATCGTTATGTAAGTTACTTCTTTTAATTTATCAAAACTAGTTAATACTTATTTTCTCAGTTTATAAAAAATAAAAATATTAAGTTAAGTTAAGAAGAAGATGGTAGAAGAAGAGATGGCAGTGGTGTTATTTTAATTATAAAAAAAAAAGAAACAAAAAGAGATAAAGAAAAGTGTTGATGCAAAAATCAGAAATAAAAGAAGAATATTTACCTCTATTGTTTGAATCATAATGAAAATTTACCTTAACATGAAGTAAAGCGAAGAAATAGAAAAGAATAAAGGAAAGTAAGGCTTCGGTGAGATTGAGCACAATGAAGAAAAGTGGGAAACCTCTATTGATTGTCACCTTCAATATAAGCTTCTTGAAGAAAAGATTACAATAGTGTCACTCTATAATAACTCTTCTCTCTTTTGATCATGTAACTCTTTCTAGCCTAAAAATAAAATAAAATTAAGAAAATAAAAATTACATGGAAGAAGAAAAGAAAACCTGAACTAAATCTCTCTCTGGAGTGGTGTCCTTTCTGCCTTCGAGGTATGAGGATATTTATAGGAGAAAACCAGAGGGATAGAACACGTATGAAGATAGGAAGAGCTGTATATTTCTGAATTTGAATTCTCCCCTTATCTCCAAACTTGATTTGATTTATCCAGAAATTTAATTATGATCTGTAGCTTGTTGGCGTGATGATTGCTGAATATCATTTATCAAATGATAGAATTGGAACGAGTGATTAACAGAAGAATTGTATCCCTTTAAGTCTTCATTCTGTAGCATTTTGAATCATTAGATTTGAGTTTCGGTAGCAAAAGTTATGATTAAATGCTAAACTGTATTCAGCCTGAATCTGAATTTAAATTGCTTCATCTCATCTGTTGATCTTCTCTCTATCTATTTATCCTCTTAATTTTCAGTTTGTCTTCTAGAATTGATAAGATATACATTTATATTCAGCAAAATTGATAGGGTTTTTAAACAATTCATTTTTTTCTTGAAATTAGATTATATTATCTTATCTGATATATCCAGTTTTCAGATAAGATAACTTCTAGAACCTTTGGATTAGAATCGATCCCCTTTCTTTTGAACTTTTAATTTAATTGGATAAATTTTATGATTATCTTCTCCCTATAATACCCTACATGAATTAGGACATGAAGACGAGTTATTTGCAATATTCATTACAGAATATATGTAGGAATGTAATAATATTTATGCAATATATGTGTCCAAACAGTTATTAGTACTAATCAAGTTCAAGTGTTTAAATGTATTTCAGGGTTCAAGAGGATTCAAGTGGTTTTCTTTCTCAAAAAGAAGTATATGAAGACTCAAGACTATTCAAGAAGGATAAACTCAAACGCACTTAAAGTCGCTATTAGAGAAGCCCACTTGAAAACTCTTGCAGTCATATCGAGCATTGTAAGAATGTTTGTGATCTAGTGGTCACCAAAAGCTTTGTAAACCTCATTGCCTTTATGCTACCTCTTGTGTAGAGGATTGAGTGTTGGTGTTATGTACTCCAGTCTTATGTAGACCATTGTAATTCCTTATTGTAAGGTCCTTTATGGAAGATCCTATTATGGATAGTGAAATCTTTCACGGTGTGAAGGCAGGGATATAGAGCGGCGGCTCGAACCTAGAAACAAATTTTTTGTATTTGTGATTACTTGTCTCTTGATCTCTATCTCTTTACATTGCTTACACTTGTGTTGTTCTTCACTTGCATATTCTATTCATTGCATCATATTCATTATTCTCATTTGTCAGTCCTTACTCGTCTCAACAAGAAGGCAATTAAGCACCTCAACTCCTAGTCTAGAGGAATATTAGTAGAGAAATTCTAGATCCCTTTACGGGAAATTCGGTTTCACTTCTTATTTTGAGTGACCAGTTGCATCATTTAGCATAGATTGTTGTTATTCTGCATTTAATTAGCATTACAGCTATTCACCCCCTCTAGGTGTATTTTCAATTGGTATCAGAGTTTTGGACTCTAGATTTTGGTTTAATCACCTTAGAGAAACTTTTTTTGCTAATCACTTCATTTGCATTTTCATTTTCTATCCACACTAGTTAATATGGCCGAAGGAACTAAGACGCCACCAAAGTTTGATGGCCTTAACTTTCCCAATATGGAAGGATAAGATGACTGTTTTCTTGTAATCTCTAGGAAGCCGGCTTGCAAAGGTGGTGACCAAACCATTTAGTGTACCCATTGTGATGAGGACATATGGTCCGATATTGCCACCAAGAAATTTGATGCTAATGCAAAAGCACACTATGCATTGCTTCAAGCCTTGAATGATGATGACATAGCTAGGTCATTAATTGCAAATCCGCCTATGAGATTTGGTCGCACTTAGTTATCACATACGAGGGGAGATCACAAGTCAAGAGAACAAAGATTGATCTCTTGAATTCCCAATATGAGAATTTTGTCATGCATGAAAATGATTCTATTGATGACATGGTTACAATGTTTACTAAAATATCCAATGGTCTTACTTCTCTAGGTGACGTTATTGATACTGACCAAAAGGTGAGGAATGTCATTCGTGCTCTACCACCATCATGGGAGATCAAAGTTACAATACTAAAGAGCTCAATGACAAGAAAAAGATGGAGCTTATAGGTCTTATCGGCAACCTTAAGACTCATAAGATGGAGAGGAAGGCTAACGAAGAAATGACGCCTCATAAGAAAAAGATAATGATTGCTTTCAAGTCCACTCCCACCATCTCCGATGAAGACGATGAAGAAGATGATGAAGACCTCTACCTATTTATGAAGAATGTAAGGAGGATGTACAGTAAAGCCAAATTCAATAATAGAAGACATTGGCAAGATCATTTGCTTCAATTGTCGGAAGCCGAGATACATTATTACAAAATGCCCAAAAACCAAAAGCAAGCCATCTACCTCAAAGAAGCCCTACAAGAAGAAGGCTCTCAAAGCCACATAGGATTCAGAGAGTGAATACGAAGAAGAGGTGGACACGACAAATGTGTGTTTCATGGCTAATGAGAATACACCCAAGGTAACATCCAAACTATCCCTAGATGATTGTGAATTGACTATGGATGAGTTGGATGAAGCTTTTGAAGAACTCTCTCATAAATATGATTTTCTCAAGAAGAAATATTTAAAAATAAAAAATGAATTCCTTCAAAATCAAGTTGTTATTCTTTCAAAAGAAAAAGAGATTTTATCTTCCACACAAAAAAATTCTGATGCACACAAAGTTTCTTATGCAAAGTTTCTTTTGATTGATGAAAAAGACATTTCTAATTTAAAAACAAAAATTAGCACTTTAGAAAATATTTTAAAAAAATATGAATTTGATAAGTCTAGATTAGAGGCCATGTTTCCCAAGAGACACACTCTAAAGAAACATGATCATGTTTCTCATCTACACATGCTCATACTCATCATGCTACATATGCCCACACTTATCAAGCACAATATACCCACACACATAATGCTAAACATGCCACACAAAATAAGCATACCCAAGTTTCATATACACATCATGATTTATGTATGATAGAGTTTGTACTTGCACCTATTGTGGCCGGAAGTGTCACTTAGCTAAGTTTTGCTTTGATCGTATTAATGCTTCAAATGATCATATTTGGATTCGAAGAACTAACACTATAGGAACCAAGAAATATGAGTACCAAAATCAACTTCTTTACATGATATAGGTGTTGGCCCAGAGGTCTTCCACTCTAGTTGTGATGATGATTAACTCATGTAGTTATAGTTTACTAATAATCTTGTGATGTTTAGTTTCAGATACTTAACCAAGAATTAGTAGGTGATTAGCTTCAACAAAGGTGTTTTGGAGCTTTCACATTGTGATTCAAGAGCCCGAGCGTCAAAATTCATATCTAGTACTCGTTGGAATCAAGCTCGGTGGATCACGTTTGGATCGAGTCGACTTGGAGACGGCGCTCTATAAGAAGACTTCGGTACATTGTTTAGTTTATAGTTTAGATTCATTGTTAAAGATTAGACAGTGTGATATGCTCAAGTTCACAACACACACTTGTTTTAAGTTTCATGTTTTCGTTTTCGATTTTTAGTTTAACCGATCTTGGTTTTCATTAATAGATAGAATCAAAATAAATTTACATGGTTTAATGTATATTAGATTTGTTCAATATGCATCTATGCTTCATATTCTTAAACAAACTTAGTTTGATAGTCTATTTCATGAGTTTGGAGTTTTGGTATTTTAACAAAACTTATTTTTGGATTTAATATCAAAAATATCGATATATATCTTTATATGTATATTGGATTATATCCATATACTATATGCCTCAAAGTTGTTTCAATAATATCTTTTTGTATTTGGATGAGTTTTGGACAAAACTATTTTTTCAATTCAAAAATCCAAGTTTTGAAAAATACGGATTTTGGTTTTTGGCAAATTTCTAAGTTACAAAAATAGTTCAAAATGTTTATAACATGATTTGATTTTACTCAAACATATTTGTATATCTAAGTATTATACTGAAACTATTTTTGTAGATTTTTAAAGATTTTATGGGATTTTATTTAAGCCAAAAAGGCCAGTTTTTAATCCTATAAATTGCCCTGCCAGGCTCTGGCGGTCGACCAGGCCGGTCGACCGGACCAAGAGTCGGTCGACCGACGTGCACGAGGACGTGCACATAGCCAGCCACTTAGGCTGGTCGACCGAGCGGTCGACTGATTGCAAGTGCCCCACTCTCGGGTGGGGGCGGTCGACCGTGAGCCTTGGCATGGTCCTCAATGTATGAATGAATGCATATATTCATGAAACAGAACAAGGGAAGGCGGAAGTTACCTTAGGGTGGTGGTTCCGGAGGTGGTCTAATTGGTCCACGAAATGCGGCCCAATCAAGATAACAGATAATTTGGTGGAACCCACCAGAAACTTTCCTTACATAACCCTAAAATATATGTATAATCATTTTTTAGAATTTCCACCCCATCAAATTTCCAAATTTCATAATACATTTCAGAGTTAATTGTCTCAACTCCTTGTCCCAAAATGGAGTATGAAAAGATGGAATTATTGACTTGGACATTATAGGTACGGGAACGAATACCGACTCAAGGAAGATGCTCAAATCAAGTAAGGGCTCAGGAGTCGGGCTAGGTTCAAGAAGTGGGTCCATGTCAAGAAATTGAAACTCAAGTCCACAATCTTCTTCCACAATGAAATGTGACCTAATATGGATGATATCTCTTTACTTCCAATATTAAGGAATTCTAGCTCATCGCCATACAATTCTTCAAACTAAGGTCAACGTCTTTCATCAGAATTGTACAATCAGTTTCAGAAGTAAAGAGATTGTGAGAATCTAGGTCATGTTCAAGTTCTAATTCGGGAAAGGAAAGACTTGCCAAGTTATTAGTATTTGAAGTTTCGGCAAGTTCACATGATGGTACTGAATTAGAATCTTGTTGTCCAAAGCAACTTGGTTCGTCAGATTTAAAAGAGTGGTCAGCGATATCAGAATCAGCCGACGGAGAGAACGTAAGCATTGAACCATCAAATCTATGTCATGATCACGGGCTAATTGAGCCTCAGTCATGGCATCAAGCATCCCTTCATAGTCGATAGGTGCTTCTTGTTGAAAATAGGAAGGGTACTCGTGATAAAGTTGTGAGTCGGTGGACTCACGTATCATCATGTCTAAAATTGATGGTGATTTTTGCTTGGACTCATTCCTACTCATCATTTCCAAGATAGATGGATTTCTATTCTGAATGGGTGGATCAGAGTATGAATCTTGGAATATGTGGACAAGGTGGATACGGAGGACAAGGTGGTTGAACATTAGACTCGGGGGACTCGAAACCCCATGAACTCTGTGACGAGTTGAAATTATTATGAAAGTTATAGTCATAAGATGGAGGGTGTGGGTTATATTCATTCGGATAAGACCATTCCGGCACACTAGATTGGTCAAAATTAGGGTATGTCGGGTTGGTAATATCCGAATAATAGTTAGGGGTGTAATATGGATTAAAATTGGAATTATTATTATATGCCATATCACACCAACACAAACAACACAAACAAATAAACAAACAAAAAAAGAAAAATTCTAACCTAAGTTAGGGTAGACCTATGACCTAGACGACTCCTAACTGGTTAGACTTTCCACGGGAGGTCGGGTGCAGACTTTGACCACAAGTTAATCAGCCAGGTCAGGGCAAGAATGGTGGGAGGTTTTCCGTCAAAGACGTTCCTTAATTAAATAACCACCAATCTTCGGGCTTTCGGCCCTCAATCCCTTTCCTAGACACTGATTTAGCAAGAGTCAACTTCCAGCACTTTTCCTCCTTAGGATAATCTCCTATTGAGTCCGAGATGTCCCTAGGGCCAACGTCTACTAATTTTTAAGTTAGGCTTGGGTTAGTGAGTGCTTGGGATATGATTTTTGGGCTAAGGAAGGGTGATGAAATCCCCACCTTATCTTATTTATAGGTTATGCCCTTAAGATGAATTAGTGCAAGTGTACAAGATAAATAGATAAGAATCACTCAAAGCAGAAAATCAACCAAGAGATGAATCCTATTCTACATGCAATGCGTACGTACCTTGCGTCTCCAGCACTCTTCAACAGTAAATAAAAATAATTGAAAAGACACGTGCCTAATATGCAAACGTCTAATCAAATTTTATTTTTAACAACCAATAATTTACTGTTGAATTATTAGCAATTTACAGGTATATCACAAACAAAACAGAATAGAGCAGTAAGCAGTAATCTCAAATTTCAGCAATCTGCAAAAAAATTGAATCAGTAGTCCTTACTATTGCCGCGTTTCCGCGGCTCTGGCCGCGGATACGCGGCAAAACAGTGGGCTCCTGTGCTCTGCCTTCGAGGGCAGAGGCACAGGGCAGCTATATGTCCACTGCAGCTGCTGTTTTCTGTTTCCTGTTCTACAAACCTGCAAACAGAAAAAGATAAAGAATTAGTTAAAAATTAAATTTTTTTTGTTTAGAGATAACTTACCGTCCCTCCCCGGCAACGGCGCCAATTTGTTGACTGATTTTTCCTGCACACAATACTGAATAATTAGATTAAGAAAAGATCGTGCGAGGTCTCAGTTCTAATCCGCGGTAGCAAGGCTATGCGGGTCGTGATCCTCAAGGAGGGACTGCGATGGAAGCGTTGAGCAAGTTTCTCTAAAATTTATCTTTTTTAGTTATTTTGTTAGTCACGATGGTATTTACAATGAGTTGTGGAAAAGACTATTGGAGAGAGATGGATTTAATCTATAAAAAAAAAAAGAAAAGAAAAGAAAAGAAAGAACACTTATCTCTTTAGTCCGCTTGCCGTTTGAACCGTTGCGATGATTTCCCTTTTCTTGGAAGGCGTACAAGCACGGCTTATGGGATCGTCCGCCTTCTTAATCTACTCTACGAAATTAAAAACAAGCTATGAAGACCTGTTCATCGCCATGGGCCGTCAAGGTTCCTTCTTCGGTTAGGTATTCTCAAAGCAATCAGATCTCACGGTTTGCAAGTTATCGGAGAAAGAAACAATCACATAAAATAAAAATAGAAGAACAGAGATTAAACAAAAACTAGAGAAACAATAACACAAGAATAAAAATAAAAAGAACAAAACGAACCTCGAGTTGATTTATTTAACAATGGTGGAAAAGCAAAACTTACACGATTGTCACCCTCAGTACAAGTAGATCTCCTTCCTCCATGAGAACATCCTCTCCTCTCGGTTTACAAAAAGAAAATAAAAAATATACAAAGGTGGAAAGAAAACCTAAAAACCCTAACTTTGGCCCTTTGCTGGACGATGGACGCTCTGTACGTTGCACTGCAGGTGATATTTATAGGTGCAGAAGGCCGAGGAGTCCTGGACGAACTTGCCCCCGAAATTTGGGATCTGGATGAGATCAAAGTGCCGCGGATTTGCGGCGGTTCCGCGGCACTTTTGTGGCTTCTGGCCACGCGCTTTGGCGCATGGCCTCTCCTGGTCCGTCCATGTGGGCGCCTGCTTCTAGAATTGTAATCCTGGCCTTTTAAATCTGGATTTTCGAGGTAACTTGGTAATCAAATTACCCTTAATCCAGATTTCTTCAAATCTTCCTCCCACGAATTTTCTTCTTATCTTGCCTTTTATCCTCATCCTGCAGGTGTTTAGGGTTGGATAGAAGTCTATCCTTCCCTAATCTCTGATATTTGCAACTTTCAGCCCTTGTATTTGCATTTTGACTCTTTGTATTTGCGCTTTTTCACCTGGGCTTCAAACATGGGCTTGGATCTGGGCTTTTGGGCTCTTTTAGCTTTATTTATTATAAAAATAAGAATTCGAGGCCTGCACACAATAAATTACAAATTATTAATAAATGTGCAGAATTAAATGAATAAATATGAAAATGTGATGGTAAATATGATGATAAAAATGCACTTTTCACTACCTATCACACCCCCACACTTATCTTTTTGCTCGTCCTCGAGTAAAACAAAGAAAAAGAAAAGTTAATCTAACCTAACTCACTTTCGTAGGAATCACGATTGCACTTAGCACGTGCAACAAGCCGTTAAACCTCTAGGTTACCCTAGAGGACGAGTGTTGTCTCGTGAGGGTTTTCAGCGGATTGCACCCACAAAATCCATAAAAAGGAAAATATTTGAATTATATTTGAAGAGACTAAGTAGTCTATAAGTTTTAGGATTATCATTTTTATTCATTCTTCAAACCTGGTCTTTATAAGTCAATTGTTATTCATTTTAGGTAAGGATTAAAATTGAATTTCTAATATAGTCTTTTTCGTTACAAAAGTCATATGCACCCTTGTGAATCTAGGAATTCCTTAACTTGGACTCTCATGCCTCTTTATTATTTTTATAACATCATCTAATTTTCTTTCGTGTAAGTATCAAGGCTTCTTGAGGCCCTCATACCTAACTAATTGACTATTAGATGTGTTAATATATTTATTTTTTTTATTTTTTTTTATTTTTTGGCATGTATAACTCATCTAATTTTCTTTCGTATAAGTATCAAGGCTTCTTGAGGCCCTCATACCTAACTAATTGATTATTAGATGTGTTAATACATATATTATTTTTCTTAGTCTTCTTAGGCTTTCTAATCCACCCATGTAATGAACTTAAAGTCGATGACTCCCAAACCGGTCGGCTTTAGGGCACCAGGTGAGAAAACACCCCGCGGACTCAAATTCGAGTGAACTAGGCCACAAAACTAAGGACTTTATTTTATTTAGAACTCACCTTTAGGCATGAATACTTATGCTTCTTGAGGCACATGTATCAGCTTAATTGGTGAATTTTTTTCCCTTTCTTTTTTTTTTTATGAGGCACAAGGTCTTTGTCTTAAATCCTAGATATGCATTTGGTATGCACATTTCATTAAGGTAAAAATCAAGACTAATTATTTATTCAATTTCTCTCCTATACCTAAAATTAAACAATTCATTTATTTTGACAAAGTTTTTAGAAATCCTAATCATGATTTTCCTAATCCTTAAAACTAACTTAGATTTCTTTCAAAAAAATAAGTCAAAATATTGTCCTTTTTATAATAATTTTTTTTTAAAATTTTTTTTTTTTTTTAGCAAATTTTGTTAGTGTCTACTTATGTTAGTATGTTAGTAAAGCCCACCCCCACACTTATCTCATGCATTGTCCTCAATGTATGAATGAATGCATATATGCATGAAACAGAACAAGGGAAGGCGGAAGTTACCTTAGGGTGGTGGTTCCGGAGGTGGTCTAATTGGTCCACGAAATGCGGCCCAATCAAGATAACAGATAATTTGGTGGAACCCACCAGAAACTTTCCTTACATAACCCACTAAAATATATGTATAATCATTTTTTAGAATTTCCACCCCATCAAATTTTCAAATTTCATAATACATTTCAGAGTTAATTGTCTCAACCTCCTTGTCCCAAAATGGAGTATGAAAAGATGGAATTATTGACTTGGACATTATAGGTACGGGAACGAATACCGACTCAAGGAAGATGCTCAAATCAAGTAAGGGCTCAGGAGTCGGGCTAGGTTCAAGAAGTGGGTCCATGTCAAGAAATTGAAACTCAAGTCCACAATCTTCTTCCCACAATGAAATGTGACCTAATATGGATGATATCTCTTTACTTCCAATATTAAGGAATTCTAGCTCATCGCCATACAATTCTTCAAAACTAAGGTCAACGTCTTTCATCAGAATTGTACAATCAGTTTCAGAAGTAAAGAGATTGTGAGAATCTAGGTCATGTTCAAGTTCTAATTCGGGAAAGGAAAGACTTGCCAAGTTATTAGTATTTGAAGTTTCGGCAAGTTCACATGATGGTACTGAATTAGAATCTTGTTGTCCAAAGCAACTTGGTTCGTCAGATTTAAAAGAGTGGTCAGCGATATCAGAATCAGCCGGACGGAGAGAACGTAAGCATTGAACCATCAAATCTATGTCATGATCACGGGCTAATTGAGCCTCAGTCATGGCATCAAGCATCCCTTCATAGTCGATAGGTGCTTCTTGTTGAAAATAGGAAGGGTACTCGTGATAAAGTTGTGAGTCGGTGGACTCACGTATCATCATGTCTAAATTGATGGTGATTTTTGCTTGGACTCATTCCTACTCATCATTTTCAAGATAGATGGATTTCTATTCTGAATGGGTGGATCAGAGTATGAATCTTGGGAATATTGTGGACAAGGTGGATACGGAGGACAAGGTGGTTGAACATTAGACTCGGGGGACTCGAAACCCCTGAACTCTGTGACGAGTTAAAATTATTATGAAAGTTATAGTCATAAGATGGAGGGTGTGGGTTATATTCATTCGGATAAGACCATTCCGGCACACTAGATTGGTCAAAATTAGGGTATGCCGGGTTGGTAATATCCGAATAATAGTTAGGGGTGTAATATGGATTAAAATTGGAATTATTATTATATGCCATATCACACCAACACAAACAACACAAACATAAACAAACAAAAAAAAAAAAAATTCTAACCTAAGTTAGGGTAGACCTATGACCTAGACGACTCCTAACTGGTTAGACTTTCCACGGGAGGTCGGGTGCAGACTTTGACCACAAGTTAATCAGCCAGGTCAGGGCAAGAATGGTGGGAGGTTTTCCGTCAAAGACGTTCCTTAATTAAATAACCACCAATCTTCGGGCTTTCGGCCCTCAATCCCTTTCCTAGACACTGATTT
This sequence comes from Agave tequilana, assembly GCA_038442645.1. Lineage (NCBI taxonomy): Eukaryota > Viridiplantae > Streptophyta > Magnoliopsida > Asparagales > Asparagaceae > Agave > Agave tequilana. The sequence goes on along the minus strand of JAVJIF010033889.1, from coordinate 25,804 downwards.
AGCAAGAGTCAACTTCCAGCACTTTTCCTCCTTAGGATAATCTCCTATTGAGTCCGAGATGTCCCTAGGGCCAACGTCTACTAATTTTTAAGTTAGGCTTGGGTTAGTGAGTGCTTGGGATATGATTTTTGGCTAAGGAAGGGTGATGAAATCCCCACCTTATCTTATTTATAGGTTATGCCCTTAAGATGAATTAGTGCAAGTGTACAAGATAAATAGATAAGAATCACTCAAAGCAGAAAATCAACCAAGAGATGAATCCTATTCTACATGCAATGCGTACGTACCTTGCGTCTCCAGCACTCTTCAACAGTAAATAAAAATAATTGAAAAGACACGTGCCTAATATGCAAACGTCTAATCAAATTTTATTTTTAACAACCAATAATTTACTGTTGAATTATTAGCAATTTACAGGTATATCACAGAACAAAACAGAATAGAGCAGTAAGCAGTAATCTCAAATTTCAGCAATCTGCAAAAAAATTGAATCAGTAGTCCTTACTGTTGCCGCGTTTCCGCGGCTCTGGCCGCGGATACGCGGCAAAACAGTGGGCTCCTGTGCTCTGCCTTCGAGGGCAGAGGCACAGGGCAGCTATATGTCCACTGCAGCTGCTGTTTTCTGTTTCCTGTTCTACAAACCTGCAAACAGAAAAGAATAAAGAATTAGTTAAAAATTAAATTTTTTTTGTTTTAGAGATAACTTACCGTCCCTCCCCGGCAACGGCGCCAATTTGTTGACTGATTTTTCCTGCACACAAAATACTGAATATTAGATTTAAGAAAAGATCGTGCGAGGTCTCAGTTCTAATCCGCGTAGCAAGGCTATGCGGGTCGTGATCCTCAAGGAGGGACTGCGATGGAAGCGTTGAGCAAGTTTCTCTAAAAATTTATCTTTTTAGTTATTTTGTTAGTCACGATGGTATTTACAATGAGTTGTGGAAAAGACTATTGGAGAGAGATGGATTTAATCTATAAAAAAAAAAAGAAAAGAAAAGAAAAAGAAAGAACACTTATCTCTTTAGTCCGCTTGCCGTTTGAACCGTTGCGATGATTTCCCTTTTCTTGGAAGGCGTACAAGCACGGCTTATGGGATCGTCCGCCTTCTTAATCTACTCTACGAAATTAAAAACAAGCTATGAAGACCTGTTCATCGCCATGGGCCGTCAAGGTTCCTTCTTCGGTTAGGTATTCTCGAAGCAATCAGATCTCACGGTTTGCAAGTCATCGGAGAAAGAAACAATCACATAAAATAAAAATAGAAGAACAGAGATTAAACAAAACTAGAGAAACAATAACACAAGAATAAAAATAAAAAGAACAAAACGAACCTCGAGTTGATTTATTTAACAATGTTGGAAAAGCAAAACTTACACCGATTGTCACCCTCAGTACAAGTAGATCTCCTTCCTCCATGAGAACATCCTCTCCTCTCGGTTTACAAAAAGAAAATAAAAAATATACAAAGGTGGAAAGAAAACCTAAAAACCCTAACTTTGGCCCTTTGCTGGACGCTGGACGCTCTGTACGTTGCACTGCAGGTGATATTTATAGGTGCAGAAGGCCGAGGAGTTCTGGACGAACTTGCCCACGAAATTTGGGATCTGGATGAGATCAAAGTGCCGCGGATTTGCGGCGGTTCCGCGGCACTTTTGTGGCTTCTGGCCACGCGCTTTGGCGCATGGCCTCTCCTGGTCCGTCCATGTGGGCGCCTGCTTCTAGAATTGTAATCCTGGCCTTTTAAATCTGGATTTTCGAGGTAACTTGGTAATCAAGTTACCCTTAATCCAGATTTCTTCAAATCTTCCTCCCACGAATTTTCTTCTTATCTTGGCCTTTTATCCTCATCCTGCAGGTGTTTAGGGTTGGATAGAAGTCTATCCTTCCCTAATCTCTGATATTTGCAACTTTCAGCCCTTGTATTTGCATTTTGACTCTTTGTATTTGCGCTTTTTCACCTGGGCTTCAAACATAGGCTTGGATCTGGGCTTTTGGGCTCTTTAAGCTTTATTTATTATAAAAAAGAATTCGAGGCCTGCACACAATAAATTACAAATTATTAATAAATGTGCAGAATTAAATGAATAAATATGAAAATGTGATGGTAAATATGATGATAAAAATGCACTTTTCACTACCTATCAAGGTTCCTTGTGTGGGAGTTCTGTATGAACAAGTTAGTGAAAATCCTTCTGTGTGAAGGCGGGGACATAGAGCTGTGTGCTCGAACCTCGAAACATATCCGTGTGTTTGCGATTGATCCACTTTCTCTAACTCTCTCTATTACTTTAAGCATTGCATCATATTGCCATATCATATATATGCTTGTGTTGTTTGTGTGTGCCTCACTTGTGTTTAACTACGAGGCTTCATATAGCACCTCAACTCTTATTCAGAGGAATCAAGAGGAGTTAGTTCAGAGCCCTTCACCGGGAATTCGGCTACACTCATTGGTTACATTAAGTGTGTTGCAATTAAGTTTTAAATTCCGTATTTTGTTCATTAGATTAACCGTACACCTATTCACCCCCCTCTAGGTGTACTTACAATTGGTATCAGAGCCTACGCTCCTGATATTAGGTTAACCACTGATAAGGAAAAAGAGAAGTGTAGCAGCGGAGTATAATTCTCACAGATATTCAAAAAAGAGAGTTTAGAGTCAACCTTAGGTGCTTGATTACTCCGAAATGTATTCACAATGTGTAATGTACTCCTTTCCAAATCACCGTAATAGCATAAGCTATACGGGTCGAATCCACAAGGAGAGTTCACGATGGAAGCTTTACGGTTTGATGTTGAAGAAAGACAAACGAAAGTTCTTCTTTGTTTCAAAAGAATGAAAAAGACATGGAAAAATAGGTGAAAGGAATTGCGGTGGATTGGCACATGAAAATAGAAACGATGAAAGAAAGTGTAAAGAATTTGAAAACAAGAATTGCTTAAGAAAGAATGCTAAAAGAAAGGAAACTTGTAAAAGACTTTTAGAATGGAAAAAGCCATGACTAACTAACATTACTAACTTGCTAACTTACTAATCTCCGTTAGGGTGAAGCATGCCTCATGTTGATTCATCGGCAAGTGTTTGTCTTTCTTGTGGTCAAGTTACTTTCCCCTTTGATGGATGGGTGATCATCTTGGACTTGTCTTGTAGCCTCATTGATTTCATCGGCTCTCAAGATAGAATTTCATGATGGAATCGGGGAGTGTCACTCAAGGGATGCTAAGGAAGAAGATATAAAATTCATTAGACATTCAAGGCCATACAACAAGTTAGCATTGAAGTAAGAAAGTTGTACAACAAATAGCATATGTTTGGTGTTCTATCTTCATGTTCCATCAAGGCACTTGTTCTAAGACAAGGCTCTAAATGAGGCACACATGAATCATATGGAGAATTACAACAAGAGATTGCTAAGAATGAAAGTAACCCATCGGGGATGAAAAAGACTCAACATTTGCAAGATTAAGAATTAGCATTCACCCAAGAGTTAGAAGTTAGTAAGATTAGTTGTTAGCTAGTCATGTTAGAAGAAGTTAGCTATCCATTACAACAAAAAGAAAGCAACAAGACATTATGCAATGAAAGTAAAGCTTGAATGAAATAAAGCAAGTAATGAAAAGCACTAGAAATTGCAAAAGAAGAGAAAGTAGATTGGATTAATCCTTGCTTTGCTTCAAGTTGTCACCCCTTGATTACAAGCTTTCACTCTCTCACTATCTCTCTTTTGCAGAATTTCTAGGAGGAAGAAGAAGACTAAGAGCAATAAAACCTAGAGCAAAACTAAAAATTACAAGCTCTTTCCTCTATTCTCTCCTCTCTCCTTTGCACTGGCCCTGATGGTCTATTTTATAGGCCTCAGGAGAAGAAGGCTCCAGAATCAGACAACTGGGGATTAATCGCTGGCTCAACGGCCAGATTCCTGCCGCGCGGAAACGCGGCCAGAGCCGCGTTTCCGCGGCAGAATCTTGGCCGTTGCGCTAGAGATTTCTGTTGCGAGTTTGTTACAGGTTGTTTGGCCACGTGGATCTTCTAGATTGCTGACTGGATGCGTGGATGATTCCAGATCCTGGGCTCAACACTTGGGCTCTCTTTTGGGCTTTGAATTAATCCCCTTTTATTCTTGATAAATGCATGGATTTGTGGGTCTCTCTCCATTAAAATATGGACCTGCAAAAATAGAGAGAAAAGGAATAAAAAACAGATTTTTATTGATATTTATGCATGGTAAAGAGGTGGAAGATGATGCAAAAATGAACTACAATCATACCCCCATACCTAGCTTTTGCTCGTCCTCGAGCAAAAAAGAAAGAAAAAAAAAATCCTAACTAGATTATTACACCGCTTTCGTAGGTGACACGATTGCACTGAGCACGTGCAACAAGCCATTAAACCTCTAGGTTATCCTAGAGGAGGAGTGTTGTCTCCTGAGGGTTTTCAGCGGATTGCACCCACAAAATCCATAAAGAAAAAGAAAAGTGTTAGTGAAAATTTTTGATCCATGTTTTTAAGATTCTAACTTGAGTTATAGGTTTCAGGTTACCCTAAACTTGTCATTCTTCTTATAAGCGTCTATTTAGAGTTTTGTTTTCAACTTAGGTTAAGTTTTTAAGGAAGAGATCAAAACCGGATTTTGCATCAATCCTAGTATATATACATCTATAAATATGAAGGATCTTTCTTAGACTAAGTTTATTTATTTACTAATATATATAACAATATATATTTTTTTTTTTCTTTTTTTTCTTTTTTATATACAGTATTTATTTATTTACATTTCCTTAGATTCCTTAGGCTTTCTAATTTACCCTTGTAACGAGCCTCTTACCGGTGACTCCCAAACCAGTCGGTCTTAGGGCACCAGATGAGAAACATCCCTCGGGTTCGATGACTCAAGTAAACTAGGCCATGAATACTAAGGATTTAACCACCTTTAGGCGTGACATGCCATGCTTCTTGAGGCATGACTAACCAGCTTAATTAGTGGCTAAGTATTTATTTAGTTATTTTATACATATATTTTTTCTTCTTTTTTTTTTTTATTATATATATATGTAAATAAAGTCACAAAGTCTTTGATTAATCCTTCAATATGTTTAATGTATATATCCTAAAGAAAGAATTAAAATCTAGTAATCTTTCTTATCCTTTATTACTTAACCTAAAAATCCAACAAAACTCCTCTTTTCGACTTATAATTAGAAATCATAGTTAGAGCTTCCTTAATCCCTAAAGTCAAATTTGATTCTTTAAACATGGATCATAAATTCCCTTTTTTTATTTATTTTTTAATATTTTTTATTTTTCTAAAATAAAAAGTAAAATCTAAAAGAAAATAAAAAATCTACAAAGAAAGGTAAAATCTAAAAAAAAAATAAAACCTAAAAAAGAAAATGAATATCCTAGAAATAAAATAAAAAGCCTAAAAAGAAAATAAAAATCCTACGTTAGAATCTACCCCCCCATACCTATCTCATGCATTGTCCTCAATGTATGCAAGATAAAAAGATGCATGAAATAGGTAAAAGGTATGAAATCACTCCCTCCGCCATTTGGACCCGCGGTGGTGCTAGGTCCAGCCGACTGAGATCGTCTGAGCCCCGCCTCAATGCGGTCCAACCTCGAGGATTGCTCCTCCACCTTCTTTCTAAGCCTGACCTGCCCCCTAAAAATTTTCTTCATGCCCTTCCAGATGGTGGACATGAAGGCACGTGATTCTGCTGGGGGATCCTGACGCCAAAACTCAGGCTCATCTTCCTCCTCAAGACTCTCCTCAGAGGAGGACTCCACCGGTACATCTTCGCGTTGGACACTAGGAGTCCAAACCGCGTGCAGACAGCTATTATAAGAACTGGTGGGTCGCTCAGTGTAACAAACACTCGGTCAAATGAATCGAATACGGCGTCCGGTAGAAAAGTCCTACAGACGCGTGATCAGAATTGGGTGAGAGTGTTTGGCACCTCTAGTGCGTGAAGAGTTGGCTATGATAGCGTGGAAGATGACCTTATTTAAGCAGACCGTGTGTTGCCTAGTCATTAAATCGTGGATTATTTGCAACACCGGGCGGTTGAAGGAAGTCGTGTGGTCTAGCCCTAGAATGTTACATTGGATCCAGCGTCCAACGCAGTGTACGTTTCTAAAGGTAGTGCTGGCCTTAAGCCCGCGGTCCTGCTCTGTACAGCGAACCCCATAGTTGACATGTAGTCTATCAGTGGGAGGGGTCGCTATGCTGGGGGTGACTTGGGACATTAGTAATTTCCTCAAGGAGAGGAATTGTGATAAAGATGTCACCTAACGGCATATGGACGACAAATTGGTATGTCTCATAACTAACAGATGCATGATCGAGTGCATTATAAAATGTAGTGACTAAATCAGGACCGTAATATGCATCATTTTCACTGTTATCATATACCAGAGAATACCAATCCATGCACGTAATCGAACTATAAATATGTGTCCATACCCATCATGATCATTCAAAATTTTTGAAAAATCTTTCTCTACAAACAGATTTGGGGCCATGTGTAAAAGGGTAAATTAAAGCAATAGATCAATGTACGCGCCGAAAAAAAGGAGAAAGAAGGTCTTTACTGTAAAATTTTCCTTGAATCAGATGAAAAGATTACAACAAAAATAACTTTTCCTTCCAGTTACAAGGGAGGGAGGATGTTGAGTCTTGAATCCTCCCTTTGTTTAATGCTGGGTTCTTCGTGTGGGGTGGAGAGTGAATCTTGTTCTCCGTTGACCGGATGACCGTCGGGATCGTCAGGGATCTTCTCTTCGGCTGGTAGAAAGAGTAGCACAGCTCTTGTCTACCAAAACTCTCAAAGAGAAGGTAGGCAAAGAGTAGCTTGTACGCAGCAAGCTTGACGAAGAGTTGAGCTCTCTCCTTTTTTCTGCCGTGTCTGGTCGTCTGATTGCCGATCCTCTTATCACCAAATGCCTTTGATTGCTGATCGCCAATTGCCACCCTCTTCTTATCGTCCCCTCGACCTCATAACAAACGAGTCTATTTATAGAGGTCCTAGGGGGTGAACGTGCCCCCTCTAAAATGCTCCACGATGAGGGGCTGACCTCCCCGCTATGTGGGCGGCGACTAGCCCCATAACCAGGGCGGTTATAACTGAGACGCGGGTGTCAGCCCACGCGCCTTGAGGTTGAGACGCGGGTGTCGAGCCCACGCGTCTTGATGCTGAGACGCGGGTGTCGAGCCCACGCGCCTTGATGCTGAGACGCGGGTGTCGAGCCCACGCGCCTTGATGCTGAGGCGCGGGTGTTGAGCCCACGCGCCTTGATGCTGAAACTCTGCCTTTTAATGGCTTGTCTATTAGTGATTTTTAGACAGCCTACAGAACCCCCTCCAAAGTTTTCAATATTCCGCAGTTAACTGGGACGGATTTCGAAATACTTTGGACTCTAGCTGAATTCACCTCTATGACTGGACTGTTAATGCTCCGGTTTGATCTTATCTGGAGTTGGTCTTCATGAGTGTACTGTTGAACTCTTTAAGGCCACCAGAGTTGATCGTGTTGAGTGTCTAGATACACAATCTAAACCTCCCCGATTGCTTTTAGTCTGTTATGGACGCGCTTTAAGCCAAGAGTGGACGATCGTCTGCTTGTGCCAGTGTACTGTTGAAACTGATTTGCAGAAGTAAGGACTGAACGCCAGTTCTTTTTGAAGAGCAGAGATAGTACTGCTTTAAAGACGCGACTTTCATGGGGTGCGTCTTTTGGAAATGGAAACGCGACTGATATTCCATAAAGCAGACGCGATGTTCAGCCGGGCTGGAAAGACGCGAACTTCTTAGAGAGACGCGACTTTTTGAATGCATTTATGACGGTGATGACGGGGCATGTCCATCGAAGAGGGGCGTCCGTTGGGTGCGAATCTGTGTCATGTCATGATTGCGCTGCCAGTTGGCCTAGGGAACCGGCGGGATTTCATCTTTTGGCGCGTGGACTTCCCGGTTCATTAAATGATTTGCTCCACGTGTCAAGTGATGACTCGCTGCAGGGCTATGGTGCGCGATCTTCGCTGCAGAGAAATTGATTTGCTCCACGCGTCAAGCGATGACTCGCTGCAGAACTAATCGAGCCATGCGCCGCGTATCTTCGCGAATCCTTATGCCTATAAAAGGCAACAGTCAGAGAGATACCTCTTCTTCTCCGAGCGTACTTGTTTAGGGTTTTCAAGAAAAAGAGTTCTTCTTTCTCTGTTCATCCCCATTACTGGATTCTTAATCACCAATGGCACCCAAGACCAAGTCAACCGCATCCTCCTCAAGAGCGGCCGTCGTCGAGGCCCAGAGGGGCGGTTCCTCCGCGCAGGCATTCTCTTTTCCAGGTATAACGCCGCTTAGGGTTGAACTTTCGCCATTACTGGAAGCTCATGGAACCATCAACAGAATCGTCAACACAGAAAACAAACCGTGTTTGATTCTCAGACGCGGTCTCAGACGCGGTCTTTGAGTTGATAACCAAGGCACGGGTTTGATGACCCGGTGCCAGCGAGTCCTGCATTTCAGATTCTTCACTTAGAATATTTCTAATTGTGAAGAGTTCGGACGCGGACTTGAAGATTTTTCATCAGGTGCAGGTTTTTGATGAATCTTGCACCTGAGCCCAAGTACTTAGAGAATTTTCATAAGTCTTGGTTTGCAAAACGCGGACTTGATCCTGGTGTTCTGTGACATCAGATGCTGGTCTTTATGAATCTGGCGCCTGAGCCCAAGTACTTAGAGAATTTTCATAAGTCTTGGTTTGCAAAACGCGGACTTGATCCCACTGGTTTTACGTCTGGATGAGGATTTGCAGGTCTGGACGCGGATTTGATAATTCCTGCGTCCAGTATTTCTTCTGCGTCTGGACGCAGATTCGCAGGTCTGGACGCGGACTTGATAATTCCTGCGTCCAGTATCTCTTCTACGTCTGGACTATAGACACTTAACATTTTTCTGATAAAGTGTCTAATTAAATGTCCTTTTCTTTTGCAGTGCCACACCCTTCTGCCCTACTCGCCAGAAGCGCCACTTTGGACATGTAGGTGGTGCTGACCGTGATCTGGCCTTTGTGCTACAAAGGACAGTACCTGTGACTGCTGACAAGTCACAGGAGCGCCAGAAAAGGCTCTCAAATGTTGATATGACGACCCTTCGGGTGCTTATGACCGATGCAGCATTCACAACGGATGATCGCGTCAAGCTGGAGAAGCCTGCCTTCTTCTTCGGAGATCGTATCGGTGATGGCGGCTATTCCATGTATGACGGAAATTATAGATGGCTCCATCAGATAGGGGATAGGAGATTCTTTCTTCCAGAAATGGAGAGGATGTTCCCGTTGTCTTATCTCCAGCACATGTCCGTCCCTCGGAAGATGAAATGGGACGTTTCCCGATACGTCCCTGAGATTACCCTCGGTGACTTGGGTTCCCAGAGGGTATACCGTCATGATAGGGCGGTTCTTGGCCTGTTCCCCGGGTCGCGCAAGTCTGAGCTCCCAGTTGGAGAGATACCAAAACTCTGCACTACCTTCCTCAACGCGTTTATAAAAACGGAGGGTGATTTTCCGGTTGAGTTCCGCGCTCCCCGGGTGGGTTCATTCCACCGAGAAGTATTGGTGGCGCAGGATGGTGAGCTTCGTCCTTACCGATCTTGGAGATCTGCTGGAGCATGTGGGACTATACCCAGCAGTCAGGGCCGTGCAGTATGGCATCCCGCCGAGTTCTCAGAACTTCTTCGGGGTCCTTGAGCGTTACAATTCTTTGACGGGGACATTCTTCACTCCAGTCAGAGAGATGGGCCTTGCACTGCATGAGTTACATGAGGTCTCTGGGCTGGCAACAGGGGATTCTCCCTATGAGGAATATGTCCCAACCACTGAGGAGCTCAACCTCATGAAGAAAGAGTCTCCTCAAATGTACGAGACTTATTGGGAAGTGCTATGTCATTTCCATATTTGCGGCCAGATAACCACTTGGAGGTCGGGAGGAATCAAGCAGCTGTCTTGGGCCAGTTACTTGTTCAACAATGTCAATAAGAAAGACCATCCAATAACTCGACTGGCTCCCAGCTCCGACCAGGAAATTGAAGACAGGATCGACCAGGCTTCTGAAGGCTTCTACACCACGGATTCGAATGAGGACGGTTTCGAACCTGCCATGGTCTTCGAAAGCTTTCACCATCAATCTCGAACCCCTATCTCTAATCGAGCATTGTTGGCGGGCTTCTTAATGCTGTGGCTGAAGCGTTGTGTGGTGCCCACGCTGCCACATGAAGTCATTGTTGCCGACGTGGTGTACCCGGCGGTGCTCCTGGCCTATGGCAGTCCCATAGCCCTTCTTCCGGCCGTGGCGGCTGGCATTCAGAGCGGGTTGCGGGCGTTAACCCAGGCTTTCTGTGAACCCGGGAAGGCTGTTGACTCCCATGGAAAGCCGATCCTTGACTCAGAGGGGAAGCCGACGGTGAAGCGCCCCAACCCTCGGATCGAGCGGCCTTATACGTACCTCATGGCTTGGTACGTGATGCACTGCCCTTCCCTGATGAAGCCGGTGCCTTGGAGTGAGGGTTTCGCCCCTTTTGTACAGCGGTTGGAGGGTTCGGACTGGCGTAATACTTATATGTATTTCGTCCGTAAGTGCATTTCAGATGCTTCGAACTACCAGCTCAATCGCTGCTTCCCCGAGATCCCTGGTGCATCTTTCGGGGATCTATTTATTGATTCCGTGGGCCCAGATGACTATACGAGGTTATCCTTGGGGGTCTTCTGGTGGTTGATCAACATTCGGCCCGGATATGTGCTTTTCCGGCAAGGGACTTCATGCACAATCGAGCCGTACATGCCGAATCGTTTCGCCCGACAGTTCGGCTACGATCAACTCTACGTCGGCAATCCTAATGCTCGACTCGCCTTCGAAGGGAACTTGTTCGAAGGTGCTCGGGCTTGGTACTACAGTGTGGCCGGAGGGACGGAAGCAACTTTCCGTCTACCTATCGAGGGGTCAAAGTGCCGTATGAGTTTCAGCTTCTGCTCCTGGTATTTCCAAGTCAACCAGACACCAAACTTTGTTCCGGAGTATTCATGCATTGAGAGTATCAATGCAAATCTCGAAGCAAGGTCGGAGTCCGGTAAACGCTCGCGAGGCGTCGAGCAGTACTTGAAGGCTCTGAAAGAGGTCGGGAGAAGGTCAAGGGAGGAGCCGCGAGCAACAAGGGCGGATCCGCGACCAACCAGAGCTCGACAGGCGGTGAGCAAGCGTCGTCAAGGCTCTACTTCCACTGCTGAGCCTGCCCCAAAGAAGGTTCGGAGAGACTTGACAGCCGAAGTTTCTCGATCCGCGGACATCCCTTCTGGTGTTGGGGAGCCGAGGAAGGGAGAGGTGGACAAGGATGACACTCCCTTGGTCCATGCCCGCAGGTTACACCACAGGAGCCTCAGGATTGCAGAGGAAGGGGAGCCTGTTGACAGACCCACCGCCACTGACGAGACCGAGCAGCTCGAGGTCAATATAATGAGCGGATGCGATGTTGAGATTCCGGGGATCTCAGCTCAGCCTGAGTCTTCCTCAGCTCAGAGGAGGGATGAGGCACAACAGCCTGGGTCTCCTTCTGTCTTCATCTCCAGTCCTCGGATGGTTGACCCCAGCCCTACCACTGGGGTGTTTAGAGACAAGGCTCCGGCTACCGAGGCCTCTCACGTTGGACTGTCGTCTTCCTTATTTGCAGAGGAAAGCGATTTTGAGGATGAGGTCGACTATGGTGACGAACCCGCCCCTCCTGATCCGAGCAAATTCTCACACATCTCGGAGGAGGAAATACATGGGTGGGGCCGGCGACGACGTCACCACCAGCGGTTGCTGCTGCTGAAGGTACTCTTTTCACCTTCTGACCCGATTTCCCTTTTCATTATGAAGAGGAGGCTTTAATCATTCTCCTTTTATGCTGCAGGATTGGCTGAGGATACCGAGGCTGCAACCTCCTCGCATATCGAGGAGATGGTGCAAGAGTTGACCCAGCCGGAAGGAGTTGAGACTCCAGCTGCCGAGCCTTCTACTCTGCAGGAAGAGGAGGCCACCACTGAAGTCAGGGAGACTTCTCCTCTGCAGGGTTCGCCCAAGGATTCGACATCTCTGGACCTCCAGCTTGGTAAGGAAGTTTTGATGTCCCGGATGTTTCTCTTTTTACCATTCTGGCTAATGTTGAGATAATTTGCAGAGAGAACCGAGGGGGCCCAGGTAGAGAGTCTGACGGTCAGTGTCCCTCCGGAAGGCCACACGGCCCAAGCCTTGCTGAGGTTTCTGAGGAGGTCGAGCTAACTACCCTGTCATCGGCGGTGGAGGTTCCTGCAGAGGTGGTACCCCCAGAAGCGCCAGTGGCTGCTTCTGCTCTTGCCGTACCCGTGGTCAGCTCAACTCTTGCACCAACAGAGCCGATCTACATCCCCCACCCCGTGATAGAGAAGGGATCGGGGAGCACTTCGGATGATGATATCATGGAGCTTTTGACACGCCAGGCGGTGCAGCAGTTCCTTACCTCGATGCGAACATGCATCGATTTCGTCCTGAATAGGGGTAGCTCCCTTGACTTCACCCAGATGTTTCTCAGAAACCAGGTCGAGAACATCAAGTTGGCGGAGGCCCTTCGCTAGCTCAGGCGAGTCAGCTGTTGGTGGATCAGCTGGGACAGCATTTGAGAGAGCTTCGGTCCCTGGAGGATGATGCCGGTTCATCCCACGAAGCCCAAGAAACGCTGAACAGGCTCCTTGTTGCTCAAGAGCAGGAGTGAAGAGAGGTGGAGGAGAAGATCACCGATAGCACTCGTCTTCTTGAACGTGTCCAGGCTGATCACCAAAGGCTGGCGATTGAGTCCGAGGAGTCAGAGGCGATCATACAGGCCGCAAAGCAGGCTATCCTTGACTCTCGGGCTGTTATAGCCAGGGCTGAGGCCATCATTGTCTTCAACGAACAGAGGCTTGCTACCTCTGAAAAGAGGCTAGCGGAGTTAGAGGTTGCCAAGGCGCAAGCCGAAGAGGACTTCTCTGTTTGTTCGTCCGAGCTAGAATCCCTCCGAGTGCAAGCGCAGGGATTTTTGTCTGAAGCGGATCTGCGGGCTCGGGCTCTCATGGAGGTTGAGAAGGCGCGTCAACATAGGATACATCGCCTTAGAGAGCAAATCCGTTCTTTGGTGGACCAGGACTTGTAGCCTTCTCTTTTTTTTTTTTTTTAGAAAAGGACACTCTGTTCACTAAGAGTGTTTTGTATTAACTTTTATCATTTTTGATATAATAAAAGTCTTTGAAGTTTTTGGTTCCACCTCCTTTGTTGCCTCGCTGTGGATGAATTTGACCTCTTGATCATAATCTTTGATTAACTGACTGTGAATGCTGAACTTAGGTGAGAATAAGTTCTTTAAGTGAAGCGCGGCGTTTGACCCATAGGACCTTAGGCAGAGCTAAGCCCTTTTGATGAGACGCAGCGTCAATCCATAGGGAGACGCGGTCATTAGTTCATAAGGACTCAGATAGAACTAAGTCCTTTTGATGAGACGCAGCGTCAATCCATATGGAGACGCGGCGGCATCAACTCGCAGAGAGAAACGCGGCTTTGAGTAACGCGAGTCTGTCCTGCCAATGAAGACGCGACGCGAGGGACGCAGCCTTGTGTATTTTCCCATTAATCTCAGAATGGGCTAAGTCTTTTGCTGAGTCAAGTGCTTTCCCTTAAACTGGGCCCTGTTTGCTGAAGGGACGCGATTCTGAGTCACGCGGACTTTCTTTTGGAACGCAGGTGGACGTCATTCATTCTGAGAAAGGAGACGCGGGTTCCAGGACGCGATTTTCCCATCTGCGTATCGATGTAACTTCCAGGCGTTATATGCGGCTTGACATAAAGATTTTATGAGATCTTTGAACGTCAAGTCTGCACTGACGATTGAAAGTCAAGTCTTCACTGGCGATTGGGAAACCGGGTCATCTGTTGTTTCCCGAAGCAGTTGTCCACGCGTCGGTTCTTCATTGGACTGGGGTGTTAATACCCTTCAATGTAAAACCGGCGCTGGCAGTTGGAGACCAGCGTCTTCAACATTTCCCGAAGCGACTCTTCACGCGTCAGCGTCCCATTGGACTTTGACAATCGTGCTGCCATTAAGGGCGACGGTTCCCATTGATGACCCATTAATGACGGTTACCAGGAGCGGCCTATAAATAGGGGTTCGCCTTCTTTAGCAGTCCCGATTTTAGACCATTTTCCCTTAAGAGAACGATTGCTCTGAGAACTTCCGCTTTCTTCAGAGTTTCTAACAGGGGCACTGTCTTCATGGATGAAGACGACTCCAGGGAAGAAGATGACCCAGAGCTTTCATGCTTCTATGGTCTCTTCAGGACAAAGTGTCTCCCTGATCACCTTCCATGTCCCTATTCTGATGCAGAGAGTTAAACTCTTGACAGAGGCCTCTGCTGGTATGCCATCCCGACTTGCTGTGATGTTTCTAGTCTACCCAAGTTTGCACTTTGGCATCATCATCATCTAGGTTTCCTCATGAAGTCTGAGTTGGTGCATTCCTTCTGGAATTTGCGCCGCCGACTTAAACTTCCTTGGACGGGAGTACAGAAGTATTTGGCACTTGGTGCTGACTTTGTTCATGAGGTTCGCATTTTAAGGCCACTGACTTGGATGAATTCCAACTCGGGCTGAGGGTTTCAAACCCGAATTTTGCAACACCTGTTCCCTCGACAGGGAGATGGCAATTTTCGGCGTCTGAGTCCTTTTCGCGCCTTGTGTTTTAGGCGCGGGCACAAAATGAGACCGCGTTTGAATCCTGTGTGTTGGCACAGTTTTGATTCGCGTCTGCTTCTGTTGACGCGGTATTTTGACTCACTGCGCGGGCTTATTCCCGCGTCTGAAGTCTTCGACAATAGCCGCGTCTGTCACTTAGTTTTCTTTGTTGAAGTATACTAAGTTCCAGATTTTCTAACCCCCCCTGTTTATTCCTTGTAGGTAGGCTTGATCGTCCTTTTTCAGGTTCACTGGGCCCCTTTAAGAATATTTCAGCCGGCGGACTTGTTCGACGTTCGTCCACAAGGGAATATATTATGGTCCTCGTCGTCCACAAGGGAATATATTATGTCCCTGACGAGGACTCGACCCTCGCCAAGGTCTCTTCAGATCCACTGCACCGGTCATGCCTGCTGGCAAGAGATGGTCAGGGTAAGTATGGCGGCGAGGGGGCTACGGTGGATAAGGTGGCAGATAGGATCCTCTTCCTCTCCCACTCCAGAAGTAACATCGAAGACTCCTCATGTCTGCTGGATGGTCTGCTGGGGAAAGAGATGCTCATGAATGAAGGGTTGCAGGATTATCTGCTACCACCAGACCTCAAGAACACCATTGCTCTTAGCTTAGTCAGCTAGGGCTCTTTCGGTGTTTACATCATGCATCGTGGTGCAACCAGCTTGTGATCGTGGCCACAATTTGACACTTCTTCAGCCACCGTGCACCTGGAATTAGATGCGGCTTCAAGGAGTGAGTGCAACCTCTGAGAGAGAGAGGGACTTCTTTGTACTCCTTAATTGTAACACTCAATCTTATTGTATAAGAGAGCGTTTTGTATCACTTTCATATGCTTGGAAATAAATAAAAGTGACACTTTTCTTTTTGCCTCTTTCATTGTCTTGAACCTTTTTTTGTCTTCAGTTAGACTCATAGAAGCAGAAAATCCTTGACTTTGTCAAAATTATGATAATAATCTTAATAAGTCAAATTTTGTAGGGAAAGACCCTATTTCAGGAACTTTCACAATACTGTCAGAGGTGTAATATTAACTTGACAGAGATGAAATAATTTTTTTTTTGTGGACCTGCCACTTTATGAGAGAAAGTGACAAGTAGAATTGGTACCCCCAGGGAGGGTGAACTTTTATCAAGTGTTTGGGATTAACTTGATTGAGTTCAGCTGGGGATTTGATGGAAACACTGTTGATGGTGTAGTATTAACCTAACAATGTTTTTAGGTAGACTTGTTATTCTGTTGAAGAGAATAACAAGTGAGACTAGACTCGTGGGGAATCTAGGAAAGTTTGTTACCGTTAGAGGTGTGAAATTAACTTAACGGGTTGAAAGTGGTCTTGTCAGAAGTGTAATGTTAACTTGACAAGGATGCGAGTCAGAGGTGTGATATTAACTTAACTCAGAAGTGTCACTGTCATAGGTGTAATGTTTAACTTGACAGTGAGGGTAATGCTAGAGGTGTAATGTTGAACTTGGCATTGGTCATCTCGGCTTGTATAAGGAAGTCCGAGGGAAAGTCATGGCCATAGGTGTATTGTTTAACTTAGCAATGACTTGATGCTAGAGGTGTAATGTTAACTTAGCATCATCCATTTCAGCTTCGATATGGAAGTCTGAAGAAAAGTGACTGTCAGAGGTGTAATATTAAACCTGACAGAAACCAGATTACTGTTTAGAGGTGTGGTGTTAAACTTTAACAGTAATTTGTCAGAGGTGTAGTATTAACTTGACAAAGATTGACTCATGATAAGAGCAATTTGAGGACCTGTCATTCTATTGGTTAGAATTGACAAGTGAAAATTTGAAGTGCCAGAGGTATAGTGTTAACTTGGCAAATTTGAAAGTTCGATACTCCGTGTAGAGTTGACAAACAAAATTTATACTCGACAAGGAATATTGAAAAGTTTCCATTACCAGAGGTATAGTGTTAACTTAGTAACGGTTGTATTTTGTAGATCTACCATTCTGTGGATGAGAATTGGTAAGGGATTTTGGAGGAAAGAGTGGAGCCAAGTCCACTTAGGATTTTTAGCAAACCCTCAGCTATCAACGGATTTGAGGCGCCTTTACCAACTACCGTTTGAGTTGGGCTAGCCATGCTATTCCCCTCAGCATGATGAGTTGTCGAAGACTTATGTTGGGCTTAGAAGCCAACGTTTTCCTCTATCCTTAGCCGTCGGGGGCGTCGGATGTTATAATGAAATTCTTCTTACTTTGATCAGAGGTGTACTTTTAACTTGATCAGCGGAAGAATACCATCTAAGGATAGTATTTCTTCAGGAACCTGCCATTGATCGGCATCATGAGTGTATCGCCATTTGAGGTTATGAGGCGATATGACCCATTTGAGTAGACTGACTTTACTACAAATGGTCCTTCCCATTTGGGTTGGAATTTTCCTTTTGTCTTGTGCGTCATTACCATGGGTCTTCTGACGGCTAAGACAAGATCGCCTTTCTTGAAAGTTCGCATTTTAACTTTCTTGTTGAAGGCTCTGGTAATACGAGCTTGATAGAGCTCGATTTGTTGTTGGGCCTGCAGACGTTTATCATCTAAGGCCTCCAGTTCCTGGAGTCGCTGTCGATGCTTCTCCTCTGTTGTCATCTCCGCTGTCAAGGCGACGCGTAGAGATGGAATTTGGATTTCCTGGGAGCACGGCTTCACATCTATATACCAAAGAAAATGGCGTGGCTTTAGTTGGGGTTCGCACAGTTGTGCGATAGGCCCATAAGCATCACCCAACTTGTCGTCCCAGTCTCGTTGACTTTTCGAGATGAACTTCTTGAGAAGCTTGCCAATAGTCTTGTTGAAAGCTTCTGCGAGGCCATTAGCGGCAGGATAGTATGCCGTTGAGGACACACTCTGGATTCTGAACTTAGCGCAGAATCTTTGGAAAGCCTGGCTGATGAACTGAGGTCCATTGTCATGGACAATTCGCCAAGGTACACCGAAACGGTAAATAACGTGATGTTTCACGAACTTGATCACGTTAGATGATTTTACCTCCTTCAAAGGGATGGCTTCGGCCCATTTAGAGAAGTAATCGGTTATTGTCAAAATAAACCGATGTCCTTTTGATGATGGTGGGCTGATAGGGCCAACCACATCCATCCCCCACATTTCAATGGCCAGGTAGAGGTTGTAGAGTGGAGATACCCTGGTGCTTGATGGATGAAATCCCCATGCACTTGACAAGCGTGGCATCTTTTAGCATAGGTGACGGCATCGGCAACCATCTTGGGCCAATAGTAACCCAATCTTTGGAGTCGATGTGCCAGTTTTGGGCCAGGTTGATGGGCTCCACACATACCGTCGTGGGCTT
Organism: Agave tequilana; assembly: GCA_038442645.1. Taxonomy (NCBI): domain Eukaryota; kingdom Viridiplantae; phylum Streptophyta; class Magnoliopsida; order Asparagales; family Asparagaceae; genus Agave; species Agave tequilana. The sequence goes on along the minus strand of JAVJIF010033889.1, from coordinate 7,701 downwards.
CTCTCAATACCTCTTGGCTTCTTTTGGTGAGAGGCACCGGAGCAAGATCCCGTCATGCGATCGACGATACAATGTTCGCGTAATCGCATTATAGTAGAATTTGGGGGCTTTCTTTCGAATGGCAGCCGCCTCTTTGGTGTCTTCAGGGAGAATGTCGTATAAGACGAAATCAATGTAGGGGAATCGCCAGTCTTTAAGCTCCGGACCGGTTGACAATTCCAGTGCTTCTTTGCCTTGACAATCTCCCTTTGACTCCTGATAGCCCTCGAGAACATTTCTCGGGCAATACAGGTCGTGGCTGTAGACGAATATCTTCTCCATTGCTCCGGCTGGAAGAGCTAAGGAGGCCGCGAGGGATGCGAGTGCATCCGCGTGCGCATTTTACCTGCGCGGCACATGGTCGATGTAGAAGCTTGTAAATCCCTCGGCCATGCGGATAGTTGCGTTGTGGTAAGGTACTAGGTCCTCATGTCTGACTTCGTACTCCCCGCGAACTTGACTGACGATGAGTTTAGAATCGCCGTATGCCTCGAGATTTTTAACGCCAATCTCATCGGCGAATTGCATCCCAATCAAAAGAGCGTTGTACTCCGCCACATTGTTGGAACAAGGCTCAGTTAATGAGACAGCTCGGGGAATCACATAATTTTGTGGGGATACGAGTACTACTCCTACCCCTGCTACTACGTGTCCCTTTGGGCTTGTTCTTGATGCACCGTCGAAGAAAAGTTGCCATACTTGACTTTCGAACGATGTCTGAGTCAGGCAGACTTCAGCAACTTCATCTGGGAGATCCTCGTAGACTTTGGCTGCCCTCGGATCTGGGTGCTCAGCTAGGAAATCCGCCACCGCTTGTCCCTTAATGGCCTTTTGTGGTAAAAAGTGCATCTCATATTGGGAGAGCAATATGGCCCATTTTGCCAGTCGGCCGTTTAATGATGAAGGTTTAGTCATAAGTAACCTCAGGGGGTTGACTTTTGATATAACGTTTATAGTTTGGCCTACCAGATAGTGCCGCATTTTCTGAATAGCGAACACTAATGCCAAACATTCCTTCTCGATCGGGTTATACCGATGTTCGGCTCCGATCATTGTTCTACTCAAATAGTAGATTGCTTGCTCTCGTCCTTGGTCGTCGTTCTGAGCTAGTAGAGCTCCCAAAGAATGATCCATTACTCGGACGTATACCAGGAAAGGCTTCCCGGATACCGGAGCTGCAAGGACTGGTGGTTGGGTGAGGTATGCTTGATTTCCTCGAACGCTTGTTGGCAAGCGTCATCCCAAATGAATGAGACACCCTTTTTTATTAACTTAGCGAAGGGTTTGGCATCTTCCGGAGAGATTTGAGATAAACCTGCGGATGTACGCCAATCGTCCTTGCAATCCCCTGAGTTCTTTGAGATTTCTCGGGGGTTGCATCTCCTGGATAGCGCGGTCCTTTTCCGGGTCCAAGTGAATTCTGGTGGATGTTACAAACAAATCCTAAGAATTTACCACTGGCCACCCCCAGGAAGGACTTTGTGGGATTCATCTTCAATTGATGAGCCCGCATGATGTCGAAAACCACCTTCAGGTCCGCTATGTGATTACCTTTAGTGCGGCTTTTACCGCGATGTCATCAACATAACATTCTACCGTTTTGCGTATTTGCTGATGGAAAATGGCGTTCATGGCCCTTTGATAGGTTGCCCCTGCATTTTTCAGTCCGAATGGCATGACGGTGTAGCAATATACCCCTAGAGGTGTCCTGAAGGAGGTATGCTTTTCGTCATCAGGATACATTTTAATTTGATTGTATCCTGAGAATCCATCCATGAAGGACATTCGTTCGAATCCACAAGTGTTGTCAATCATGACATCTGTGATTGGCAGTGGGAATTCATCTTTGGGGCAAGCCTCGTTTAGATCACGGAAGTCGATGCAGATCCGGATCTTTCCGTTCTTCTTGGCAACTGGGACAATGTTGGCTACCCAGTCGGGATGTTGTTCTTCCCTGATGAAGCCAGAATCAATAAGTTTTCTGACTTCTGATTGAATTGCCTCCATTATCTCTGGACGGAACCGTCGCTGCTGTTGTTTGACAGGTTTTGTGTCCGGATTGATGTTAAGGCGGTGCATAGCCACCTGAGGATCGAGTCCTGGCATGTCTTCATAATTCCAGGCAAAGACGTCTATATATTCTTGTACAAGAGATATTAGATCCTTCTTCTCCGAAGGTGACAGGCCGTCACTTATGAAGATGGGCTTAGGGTTAGCCTCATCTCCTAGGTTGACTTGAACAACCTTGTCTTCTGTGGGTGGCTCGCGCTGTTCAAAGCGAGTGTCCCAAAGAGCGTTTAAATGTTTGATCCAAGGATCTGTATCAGATTAGATCATTTCTTCATTTCCATCTTCCAGGTGGCTTGTCGAAACCATGTTCACTGAAAGTTCCTTGAAGATGTTGCTGACACTGACATCTGACTCCCAAGATGATGTGTCTGAAGAGTAATCGTTGCTCAACAATTCTTGAGAATCGGAGGCTGATGGGACCGGAGTCGATACATAGCCCAACCCCCGGCGCGTCTGATGATAATAATCAGGGGCCTTCCTTCGGCACAAAGGATCGAAGCAGCATCCTCCTTCCTTTGCCGAAGTTCAACCCGGGTCTGTTGGTCAGGTCGTACCCCATGCATCTCATCATTTTTAGTGCTTTTGGTTCATAATGACCGAACTGAGGGGACTCCTCCTCACTTCCCAAGTCTTCGCAGGGCATTGGCTCAGACGAGATTCGCCCAAAAAGAATTGTTTTTGGCCTTTTCGTCTTGCTGGAACCATAAATATAGATTCTTGCGCATTACCATTATCTTGGTATGTCTCGAAGGACGACTTCACTGGTACATGCAACGATGTCACATCTACTGCGACCAGGGGTCATCATCTACTTCGGTGCTAGTGTCTGATGGTACTGAATCAGAAGCAAATACAGAAAAATACGCAAAATCTAAATCTTCATTAATATACCAACCGCCTACATCGTCGGTGGTATTATCAACATCGAGCGTATTGGTGCTCTTTACAAGTGGTTCTAACTCCCACAGGCACTCTTCTTTCTCGGCTCGGTGTCAGCTTCGTTTACCAGAGTCTGGCTCCTCTGGTCGCAAGACTTCATCCGTCTCCACCGGATCTTGGTACAGCAAAGAGTCGGTGAAATAATTTTCGACCCCTTTGAACGGATACCTTTCGGCAATCAACGTCTGCACCTTTCCACTCCCGTCAATGTATTTCATGACTTGATGGAGAGTGGAGGGAACGATGGAGTTGCGGTGAATCCACGGTCGTCCCAGCAATAGATTGTAGGAAGTGTCGGCGTCGATGATGTAGCATGTCACTTCCGACTTGAGGCTTCCAATCTGGCATTTGAGCTTGATTTTCCCCATCGGACGGGTCTGGTTGGCTTGAACCCATAGATAGTTGTCTGAGTAGGGCTCAAGCGATGAGTAGGAATGCCCAGATGCTGCATGACCCGGCGAGGCATGATGCTCAATGCGGACCCTGGATCTACCTGAATGCGGTTCACCTCAGACGATCCGATATACCCTGTGAAATACAGGGGTCGATCATGCTTCCCTTTAACCTGCATGTCATCTGCTGTGAAGGTAATGCAGGGAGCATTTGGGGAGGTTTGGAGGCAATCCTCTACATCTTCCTCCTCCTCGGCACCTGGGTCTGAAGACCTCGGCATTTGCCAGAGCTTCTTGTAGAGCTTCTCTGGTCGACTTTGATAGTCTAAGAAGTTCATACAAGGTAATGCGTGCCGGGATGTTGGCCAATTGAGCCAGGACATCAAAGCGGTAAGGCGCCGTAGATCCTTCCGCGATGCCCTTTTGAAGGGCTCGAGAAAATCGAGTCTCCTTCTGTTTCTCCACGGGTTTTTTGTGGAGGGCTTGGTTGGCTCTACAGCTGGTTGTGGAGGGGTTGCCGCCGTTTCGCCATACTGCTTCAAGTACGCCTGTCCTGAACGGGTTCCCGCCATCGGTTGGTTGGGCTCTGCGGCCAGGACTATTGTTTTCCTCCTCGGAGTCAGTTAACGAGGAACATCAGTCTCGGCTTCTCGAGAGGAGGCACCCACCACATTGCAGGATGAGGCCTTTGCCTTGCCTTTGGATTTCCTGTTGGTCACAGTAGTCCATTGCTGTTCATTGATAGGTCAGGGTGGACCCACATGATTTCCCCTTGAGGTATAGGGACAGGTACCAAGCCTTTCTCTTGCTGCTGGTGAGGGCCTGTGTTGACCACTCTCAGCTCTCCTCTTGGAATAGGGGCCATCCCCGCAGGCGTTGGGGTTGTCTTCCGAACTGGAGAACTGACGTCACATTAGCCGTCACCTTCTTCTGCTCTGGTCGGAGCTTCAACACCTCCGCGTCAATCAGGGCTTGAAGGATGTCCTTGAAGACGTAGCAGCTCTTCGTAGGGTGCCCCAGCATCCTGTGGTACAAGCAATAGGTGGGATTGTCGGTCTTGCCGACTTCCTCGGGGCGCCTAGCTTCAGGGAGCTTCAGTCGGTTTGCTCTTGTTGAGTAGTTTAAAGAGTGAATCGACATGTTCCTCCTTGAAGGATATTGCTTGTTGGCGCATGGCTGGCTTGAAGAGCCACTCGTCTTGCCTGATTGAGGCTTGGCGGGAGATTTGGTCTCCATTGTCAAATTATCCTTCCGCTTTGTTTGGAGGGATGTGTCTGGCGCACTCCTTGTCGACCTTTCCGCCTAGGCTTACCTTCCTCCGCTCTGACGCGGGTGACAATCTCCTCAGCCTATTCACCTTGTTGGACTAATTGCTTCCAGGTGCGGCTTTCAGTAACTCCTATTTGAGCAAGGAGCGCGGTTTGGAGATTGTGGCGGCATGTTTCCACCAGGGTGGCCTGGGTCATACCGCTTGGACACCGGAGTGCCACGTTCCGAAACCTTTCCATGAAAGATTTGACGGACTCCCCTTTTCGCTGTTTGGTAGCCAAAAGAGTGGGCATCGTGACTTCGGAGTCATCCTCGAAGAAGCGTGTTAAGAACAGCTTCTCCAAATCGCCCCAGTTCTTGATAGATCCTTCTGGGAGCTTCATAAACCATTCAAAGGCCAACCCTTTCAGGGTGCCGATGAACAGGCGCGCCAGGATGGCGTCGTTATCTACTACATTCCCGGTTTGGGATTTAAGTAGTAGATGTGCTGGTTGGGTGACCACTTCCCATTAAAGGCTTGGAGAGTTGGAGCTTTGAACTTGGGCAGGACGGAACCAAGTCCCATTCAGCCGGGTAGGGCCGGACTACTCCTGCTTCTTGGAGGTCTTTGCGATTGGCAAGGGCCTCGAGGCGTCGCTCCAGTTGACTCATTCTTTTAGCATGAGCCTTCCCCGGATCTTGGTCGCCTTTTACTCGCGACGAGGACTTGGACGAGCCAGAAGTAGATCGTCGCGTCTCCTCAGAAGGTTCGGAAGATGAGCTTTCTCCCTTTCTCCCTTTGCCCTTTGACTTTTTAGGAGGGGACCTCCTCCTGTCTTCGAGCAGCTGTGCAATCGCCTGCTTGAGGGAGTTGATAGATTCCTGCTGAGAAAGAATCATATCCATTTGTGCCTTCTGGATCTGCTCTAAACGTTTAGCCGTCTCCTCAGGAGTGCCTGTCATGTAGGCAGAGGTCTCCTTCTCGACGGAAGAGTTCGAAGCCCTTGATTCCGCTACGGCGGAGTGAGAATCATTAATGCCATGGGCTAAGGCATTATAGTCAATTGGGGGAATGGCCCCAGTCCGGTGCGAGTGTGTCGGTACACTCCTTCCGGTTCAGAGTCAGACTCATCAGAGCTGACTGCAGGTTGTTTTCCCTTGCTCCTGCTTGTCATATTCGCAGTGAGCTCCGGGTACTCAACGTCAGAGAAGGTTCTCCTTCTGTGGGAGCGTCTTCTTTTAGCTGACGGGGGAATCAGGGTCAGCTGTCTGACTAAAGACTGCTGGTGCACGCCTGATCCGCAACGGCACTCAGAGAGCATATGGATGAGCCGTTGGCAGCAACATGACGAAGTGGCCTGATTGGCACTTCTTTTCTTCGTCAAATAATCCCTCAAGTCCATGGGAGGGGGATTGAACAAGTTAGCCTCGCAACGTCGAAGATGGGAGGCATCCATATGTCGTACAGCCTGGACGCAGGCTTCAGGGACGCGGTTCTCGCGCCGCAGCTGTTCAGCGCGCGTCTGGCGTCTTTGTTGAGACAAGACGCGCCTGTCGCGTTGCTGTTTGTGTGTCGGGGCAGAGACACTTGAGAGAGAGTGGGCTGCTGGGCCCCACGCCTATGGGCGCGTGCCTCTTGTGCTTGACGAGGCACAGAGGCTTCACCTTGGCGTTTGGTGAGTTGGTCCTCAGAGGACCCAACTGGAGGAATCTCGCGTTTGGGCCGCCAAACGCGGACTTCGCGGGGCGCGAGCAAGGCGCCAGTTTGTATGCTGCGTCCAGCCTCAGTCAGACAACCAGAGGTTCCAACTTGCAGCTGTGGCGCGCGTCTCCTCTGTCGACGCTCAGCGTTCCGGTTGCGTCGTGGAGGCGGAGAGAGACCAACAACATCCTGATGCTGAATATCAGGGATTTTAACCACGCGGGTCTCCTGAGAGACGCTGACGCGGGTGTTCTGTGCGACGCGGTTGGTCGCAAAGGCAGTTGTGCCTGGGGCCACGCGGGCCTTCTGAGAGGCGTCGGCGTGTGCACCTTGCTTGGCACAGTTGGCAGCAGGGGCGCCCGAGAGAGCCACAGATCGGGCTTCGGGGCCATTCCCTGTCGAGACCCGGCGGCAGACACGGGTCTTTGGGCTCTTGGAGCCGGAAGAGAGAAACTCTTCGTACTTCGCCTGGTCGAACTCGACAATGAGCGATTCGACCATCTTCCCCTTACGGAGGACGTCATCCTGCGCCACGATTTGCTCGTCAGTAACAAATGTAGTCCCCAGCGGAGTCGCCATCTCTTGTACGCGCCGGAAAAAAGGAGAAAGAAGGTCTTTACTGTAAAATTTTCCTTGAATCAGATGAAAAGATTACAACAAAAATAACTTTTCCTTCCAGTTACAAGAGAGGGAGGATGTTGAGTCTTGAATCCTCCCTTTGTTTAATGCTGGGTTCTTCGTGTGGCGGTGGAGAGTGAATCTTGTTCTCCGTTGACCGGATGACCGTCGGGATCGTCAGGGATCTCCTCTTCGGCTGGTAGAAAGAGTAGCACAGCTCTTGTCTACCAAAACTCTCAAAGAGAAGGTAGGCAAAGAGTAGCTTGTACGCAGCAAGCTTGACGAAGAGTTGAGCTCTCTCCTTTTTTCTGCCGTGTCTGGTCGTCTGATTGCCGATCCTCTTATCACCAAATGCCTTTGATTGCTGATCGCCAATTGCCACCCTCTTCTTATCGTCCCCTCGACCTCATAGCAAACGAGTCTATTTATAGAGGTCCTAGGTGGTGAACGTGCCCCCCTAAAAATGCTCCACGATGAGGGGCTGACCTCCCCGCTATGTGGGCGGCGACTAGCCCCATAACCAGGGCGGTTATAACTGAGACGCGGGTGTCAGCCCACGCGCTTTGAGGCTGAGACGCGGGTGTCGAGCCCACGCGTCTTGATGCTGAGACGCGGGTGTCGAGCCCACGCGCCTTGATGCTGAGACGCGGGTGTCGAGCCCACGCGCCTCGATGCTGAGGCGCGGGTGTCGAG
>JAVJIF010033888.1:0-119339 GCA_038442645.1 Agave tequilana | reverse complement strand
GCTCGGACGTATACCAGGAAAGGCTTCCCGGATACCGGAGCTGCAAGGACTGGTGGTTGGGTGAGGTATTGCTTGATTTTCTCGAACGCTTGTTGGCAAGCGTTATCCCAAATGAATGAGACACCCTTTTTCATTAACTTAGCGAAGGGTTGGCATCTTCCGGAGAGATTTGAGATAAACCTGCGGATGTACGCCAATCGTCCTTGCAATCCCCTGAGTTCTTTGAGATTTCTCAGGGGTTGCATCTCCTGGATAGCGCGGACCTTTTCCGGGTCCAAGTGAATTCCGGTGGATGTTACAACAAATCTAAGAATTTGCCACTGGCCACCCCCAGGAAGGACTTTGTGGGATTCATCTTCAATTGATGAGCCCGCATGATGTCGAAGACCACCTTCAGGTCTGCTATGTGATCACCTTTAGTGCGGCTTTTTACCGCGATGTCATCAACATAACATTCCACCGTTTTGCGTATTTGCTGATGGAAAATGGCGTTCATGGCCCTTTGGTATGTTGCCCCTGCATTTTTCAGTCCGAAGGGACGCTGGTGTAGCAATATACCCCTAGAGGTGTCCTGAAGGAGGTATGCTTTTCGTCATCAGGATACATTTTGATTTGGTTGTATCCTGAGAATCCGTCCATGAAGGACATTCGTTCAAATCCACAAGTATTGTCAATCATGACATCTGTGATCGGCAATGGGAATTCGTCCTTGGGGCAGGCCCGTTTAGATCGCGGAAATCGATGCAGATCCGGATCTTCCCGTTCTTCTTGGCGACGGGGACGATGTTGGCTACCCAGTCGGGATGTTGTTCTTCCCTGATGAAGCCAGAATCAATAAGTTTTTTGACTTCTGATTGAATTGCCTCCATTATCTCTGGACGGAACCGTCGCTGCTGTTGTTTGACAGGTTTTGTGTCCGGATTGATGTTGAGGCGATGCATAGCCACCTGAGGATCGAGTCGTGGCATGTCCTCATAATTCCAGGCGAAGACGTCTATATATTCTTGTACAAGAGATATTAGATCCTTCTTCTCCGAAGGTGACAGGCCGTCACTTATGAAGATGGGCTTAGGGTTAACTCATCTCCTAGGTTGATCTGAACAACCTTGTCTTCTGTGGGTGGCTCGCGCTGTTCAAAGCGAGTGTCCCAAAGAGCATTAAATGTTTGATCCAAGGATCTGTATCAGATTGGATTATTTCTTCATTTCCATCTTCCAAGGGCTTGTCGAAACCATGTTCACTGAAAGTTCCTGAAGATGTTGCCGACACTGACATCTGACTCCAAGATGATGTGTCTGAAGAGTAATCGTTGCTCAACAATTCTTGAGAATCGGAGGCTGATGGGACCGGAGTCGATACATAGCCCACCCCCGGCGCGTCTGATGATAATAATCAGGGGCCTTCCCTTTCGGCACAAAGGATCGAAGCAGCGTCCTCCTTCCTTTGCCGAAGTTCAACCCGGGTCTGTTGGTCAGGTCGTCCCCATGCATCTCATCATTTTGAGTGCTTTTGGTTCATAATAACCGAACTGAGGGGACTCTTCCTCACTTCCCGAGTCTTCGCAGGGCATTGGCTCAGACGAGATTCGCCCAAAAAGAATTGGTTTTTTGGCCTTTTCGTCTTGCTGGAACCATAAATATAGATTCTTGTGCATTATCATTATCTTGGTATGTCTCGAAGGACGACTTCACTGGTACATGCAACGATGTCAAAGCATCTACTGCCGACCAGGGGTCATCGTCTACTTCGGTGCTAGTGTCTGATAGTACTGAATCAGAAGCAAACACAGAAAAATACGCAAAATCTAAATCTTCATTAATATACCAACCGCCTACATCGTCGGTGGTATTATCAACATCGAGCTTATTGGTGCTCTTTACAAGTGGTTCTAACTCCCACAGGCACTCTTCTTTCTCGGGCTCGGTGTCAGCTTCGTTACCAGAGTCTGGCTCCTCTGGTCGCGGGACTTCATCCGTCTCCACCGGATCTTGGTAAGCAAAGAGTCGGTGAAATAATTCTCGACCCCTTTGAACGGATACCTTTTGGCAATCAACGTCTGCACCTTTCCACTCCCGTCAATGTATTTCATGACTTGGTGGAGAGTGGAGGGAACGATGGAGTTGCGGTGAATCCACGGTCGTCCCAGCAATAGATTGTAGGAAGTGTCGGCGTCGATGACGTAGCATGTCACTTCGACTTGAGGCTTCCAATCTGGCATTTAAGCTTGATTTTCCCCATCGGACGGGTCTGGTTGGCATTGAACCCATAGATAGTTTCTGAGTAGGGCTCAAGCGATGAGTAGGAATGCCCAGATGCTGCATGACCCGGCGAGGCATGATGCTCAATGCGGACCCTGGATCTACCTGAATGCGGTTCACTCAGACGATGACCGATCCATATACCCTGTGAAATACAGGGGTCGATCATGCTTCCCTTTACCTGCATATCATCTGCTGTGAAGGTAATGCAGGGAGCATTTGGGGAGGTGTGGAGGCAATCCTCTACATCTTCCTCCTTCGGCACCTGGGTCATGAAGACCTCAGCATTTGCCAGAGCTTCTTGTAGAGCTTCTCTGGTCGACTTTGATAGTCTAAGAAGTTCATACAAGGTAATGCGTGCCGGTATGTTGGCCAATTGAGCCAGGACATCAAAGCGGTAAGGCGCCGTAGATCCTTCCGCGATGCCCTTTTGAAGGGCTCGAGAAAATCGAGTCTCCTTCTGTTTCTCCACGGGTTGTTTTGTGGAGGGCTTAGTTGGCTCTGCAGCTGGTTGTGGAGGGATTGCCGCCGTTTGCCATACTGCTTCAGTAGGGCTGTCCTGAGCGGGTTCCCGCCATCGATTGGTTGGGCTCTGTGGCCAAGCTATTGTTTCTTCCTCTGAGTCGGTTAACGAGGGAACATTAGTCTCGGCTTCTCGAGAGTCGGCACCCACCACATTGCAGGATGAGGCTTTTGCCTTGCCTTTGGATTTCCTGTTGGTCACAGTAGTCCATTGTTGTTCGTTGATAAGGTCAGGGTAGACCCACATGATTTCCCCTTGAGGTGTAGGGACAGGTACCAAGCCTTTCTCTTGCTACTGGTGAGGGTCTGTGTTGACCACTCTCAGCTCTCCTCTTGGATAGGGGCCACCCCCGCAGGCGTTGGGGTTGTCTTCCAAACTGGAGAACTGACGTCACATTAGCCGTCACCTTCTTCTGCTCTGGTCGAGTTTCAACACCTCCGCGTCAATCAGAGCTTGAAGGATGTCTTTGAAGACATAGCAGCTTTTGGTAGGGTGCCCCAGCATCCTGTGGTACAAGCAATAGGTGGATTGTCGGTCTTGCCGACTTCCTCGGGCGCCTAGCTTCAGGGAGCTTCAGTCGGTTGCTCTTGTTGAGTAGTTTAAAGAGCGAATCGACATGTTCCTCCTTGACGAATATTGCTTGTTGGCGCGTGGCTGGCTTGAAGAGCCACTCGCCTTGCCTGATTGAGGCTTGGCGGGAGATTTGGTCTCCGTTGCCAAATTATCCTTCCGCTTTGTTTGGAGGGATGTGTCTGGCGCACGCCTTGTCGACCTTTTCCGGCCTAGGCTTACCTCCTCTGCTCTGACGCGGGCGACAATCTCCTCATCCTGTTCACTTGTTGGACTAATTGCTTCCAGGTGCGGCTTTCAGCAACTCCTATTTGAGCAAGGAGTGAGGTTTGGAGATTGTGGCGGCATGTTTCCACCAGGGTGGCCTGGGTCATACCGCTTGGACACCGGAGTGCCCCGTTCCGAAACCTTTCCACGAAAGATTTGACGGCTCCCCTTTTCGCTGTTTTGGAGCCAAAGAGTGGGCATCGTGACTTCAGAGTCATCCTCGAAGAAGCGCGTTAAGAAAAGCTTCTCCAATACGCCCCAGTTCTTGATAGAACCTTCTGGGAGCTTCATAAACCATTCAAAGGCCAACCCTTTCAGGGTGCCGATGAACAGGCGCGCCAGGATGGCGTCGTTATCTACTACATTCCCGGTTTGGGATTTAAGTAGTAGATGTGTGGTTGGGTGACCCTTTCCCATCGAATGCTTGAAGGGTTGGAGCCTTGAACTTGGACGGGTATGGAACCAAGTCCTATTCAGCAGGATAGGGCCGGACCACCCCAGCTTCTTGGAGGCCTTTACGGTTGGTAAGGGCCTCGAGGCGTTACTCCAATTGACTCATTCTTTTAGCATGAGCCTTTCCCTGGTCTTGGTCGCCTTTTACTTGCGACGAGGACTTGGACGAGCCAGAAGTAGATCGCCGCGTCTCCTCAGAAGGTTCGGAATGAGCTTTCTCCCTTTTTCTCCCTTTGCCCTTTGACTTTTTAGGAGGGGACCTCCTCCTGTCTTCGAGCAGCTGTGCAATCGCCTGCTTGAGGGAGTTGATAGATTCCTGCTGAGAAAGAATCATATCCATTTGTGCCTTCTGAATCTGCTCTAAACTTTAGCCGTCTCCTCAGGAGTGCCTGTCATGTAGGCAGAGGTCTCCTTCTCGACGGAAGAGTTCGAAGCCCTTGATTCCGCTACGGCGAGTGAGGAATCATTAATGCCATGGGCTAAGGCATTATAGTCAATTGGGGGAATGGCCCCAGTCCGGGTGCGAGTGTGTCGGTACACTCCTTCCGGTTCAGAGTCAGACTCGTCAGAGCTGATTGCAGGTTGTTTTCCCTTGCTCCTGCTTGTCATATTCGCAGTGAGCTCGGGGTCTCAACGTCAGAGAAGGTTCTCCTTCTGTGGGAGCGTCTTCTTTTAGCTGACGGGGGAATCAGGGTCAGCTGTCTGACTAAAGACTGCTGGTGCACGCCTGATCCGCAACGGCACTTTGAGAGCATATGGATGAGCCGTTGGCAGCAACACGACGAAGTGGCCTGATTGGCACTTCTTTTCTTCGTCAAATAATCCCTCAAGTCCATGGGAGGGGAATTGAAAAAGTTAGCCTCGCAACGTCGAAGACGGGAGGCATCCATATGTCGTACAGCCTGGACGCAGGCTTCAGGGACGCGTTCTCGCGCCGCAGCTGTTCAGCGCGCGTCTGGCGTCTTTGTTGAAACAAGACGCGCCTGTCGCGTTGCTGTTTGGTGTGTCGGGGTAGAGACACTTGAGAGAGAGTGGGCTGCTGGGCCTCACGCCTATGGGCGCGTGCCTCTTGTGCTTGACGAGGCACAGAGGCTTCACCTTGACGTTTGGTGAGTTGGTCCTCAGAGGACCTAACTGGAGGAATCTCGCGTTTGGGCCGCCAAACGCGGACTTCGCGGGGCCGAGCAAGGCGCCAGTTTGTATGCTGCGTCCAGCCTCAGTCAGACAACCAGAGTTCCAACTTGCAGCTGGCGCGCGCGTCTCCTCTGTCGACGCTCAGCGTTTCCGGTTGCGTCGCGGAGGTGGAGAGAGACCAACAACATCCTGATGCTGAATATCAGAGATTTTAACCACGCGGGTCTCCTGAGAGACGCTGACGCGGGTGTTCTGTGCGACGCGGTTGGTCGCAAAGGCAGTTGTGTCTGGGGTCACGCGGGCCTTCTGAGAGGCGTCGGCGCGTGCACCTTGCTTGGCACAGTTGGCAGCAGGGGCGCCCGAGAGAGCCACAGATCGAGCTTCGGGGCCATTCCCTGTCAAGACCCGGCGGCAGACGCGGGTCTTTGGGCTCTTGGAGCCGGAAGAGAGAAACTCTTCGTACTTCGCCTGGTCAAACTCGACGATGAGTGATTCGACCATCTTCCCCTTACGGAGGACGTCATCCTGCGCCACGATTTGCTCATCAGTGACAAACATCGCCCCCAGCGGAGTCGCCATCTCTTGTACGCGCCGAAAAAAGAGAAAGAAGGTCTTGCTGTAAAAATTTTCCTTGAATCAGATGAAAAGATTACAACAAAAATAACTTTTCCTTTCAGTTACAAGGGAGGGAGGATGTTGAGTCTTGAATCCTCCCTTTGTTTAATGCTGGGTTCTTCGTGTGGCGGTGAAGAGTGAATCTTGTTCTCCGTTGACCGGATGACCGTCAGGATCGTCAGGGATCTTCTCTTCGACTGGTAGAAAGAGTAGCACAGCTCTTATCTACCAAAACTCTCAAAGAGAAGGTAGGCAAAGAGTAGCTTGTACGCAGCAAGCTTGACGAAGAGTTGAGCTCTCTCCTTTTTCTGCCGTGTCTAGTCGTCTGATTGCCGATCCTCTTATCACCAAATGCCTTTGATTGCTGACGCCAATTGCCACCCTCCTCTTCTCGTCCCCTCGACCTCATAGCAAACGAGTCTATTTATAGAGGTCCTAGGGGGTGAACGTGCCCCCTGAAAATGCTCCACGATGAGGGGCTGACCTCCCCGCTATGTGGGCGGCGACTGGCCCCATAACCAGGGCGGTTATAACTGAGACGCGGGTATCGAGCCTACGCGCCTTGATGCTGAGACGCGGGTGTCGAGCCCACGCGCTTGATGCTGAGGCGCGGGTGTCGAGCCCACGCGCCTTGATGCTGAGACGCGGGTGTCGAGCCCACGCGCCTTGATGCTGACGCGGGTGTCGAGCCCACGCGCCTTGATGCTGAAACCTCTGCCTTTTAATGGCTTGTCTATTAGTGATTTTTAGACAGCCTACAGAGCTCTCTGCCGGTCGACCGACCCAGTCGACCGGGGCTTTCCAGAGAGCAGAAGCTCTCTGGCGGTCGACCGGAATGGTCGACCGGCCCTCCCAGCCAAACAGTCGTGCACATTCTGTGCACGTCGGTCGACCGAACTCGGTCGACCGACTCCTAGCTCGTTCGACCGGTCCGGTTGACCGCAGAAGCCAGAACAGGGATTTCAGGACTTGAAAACTTGATTTTTATTTACCTAAAATCCCATAAAAACTCTAAAAATCCACAAAATAAGTTCAGTATAATACATTGATGTACAAACTTGTTTGAGTAAGAATCAAATCAAGTTACAAACATTTTGAACTCTTTTGTGTTATGAAAATTTTGCCGAAAACCAAATCCGTATTTTCCAAAACTTGAATTTTTGAATTGAAAATACGTTTTGTCTAAAACTCATCCAAATACAAAAACATGATATTTAAACAACTTGAAGCATGTTGTATATGGATATAATCCAATATACATGAAACATATATATATATATATATATATATATATATATATATATATATATATATATATATATATCAATGTTTTTTGACTAAAAATCCAAAATACGTTTTGATAAAACACAAAACTCCAAACACATGAATAGACTATCAAACTAAGTTGTTTAAGATATGAAGAATACATTATATAGAACATATCTAATATACATTTAAACAATATAAACTTGTATTGATACTATCTATTCATGAAAACCAAGATCGGTTAAACCAAAACCGAAAACCAATAAACCAAAACATGAAACGTGTGTGTGTTATAAACTTTAGCATACAACACTATCTAATCTTTAACAAATGGATCTAAACACAAACTAAACTATGTACCGAAGTCTTCTTGACGAACTCCGTCTTCAAGTCGACTCGATCCAAACCGTGATCCACCGAGCTTGACTCCAACGAGTGCTGTATATGATCTTTGATGCTCGGGCTCTTGAATCACCATGTGAAAGCTTCCAAAACATCTTTGATGAAGCTAATTGTTTTCCATTATGTTTGCAAAGGGGGAAAACTTACAAAAAAGAGTTTGAGGAGCTAAATTACAAGTATTCTAAAAAAAGATTACAAGTAGATCTCCTCAGAGATTCTGGAGAAGTGTGCCGATAGGAGTCGGTCAGCGCGCGACCACTTTGTCTCTTTGACGATGCGAGCGATGAGATTCCCTTCTCGCCTGGTTCGGGGAATCAGAGAACAGAAGGTTGGTAGAACCCTCTTGCTGCTTCTCAAAATCGCCTTCAATCAGGAATTCCTTCTCGCCTGGTTCCGGAGATTCCTTGAGAGAAGGACGATGTTAGGGTATCAACACCCTGAATAGAGAAAGCAATTCTCTAAAAGGTCTCTGAATTCGAGAACGCACAGTGCGTTATGAAGAAGCCTCTGCTTGTGGAGTCCTCTTGTATGCCTCTCTCTTTTGATCGATCGATCCTCGTCTGTCTTTCTCCTTGTACCCCTGGCGGGCTATTTATAGGGAGAGCAAGGGTATAATCGTCCCTTGAAAATATGGAAACAGATTGAATCGAATCTGTTTAAATCTGGAAAGTAGCCTTGCTGCGAGGCTAAGATCAGCTTCTGCGAAGCTAGAATTGGCAGGTCGGTTGACCTTCTCGATCCTTTCCATATCGTTGGAGGATTTCCCTGATCTTCTTACTCGTTTTAGAAGAGTCAAGAGATTGTGGCAATCAACTGCCAAATTTGATCTCTGATTTGATCTTAATTGGATTTGATCTGATTGGATCCGATCTCATCCGGAGATTTGATTGGTCAAAGGTTGACCATAGCAGATCAATAGTGGCGCTGCCCGCATTGAGCTCGTAGAGGAGCTACAGACGGTTTCTGGCGAAGTTCGAAAGAAACCCTTTCGCGGAGCTGGAAGTCTTCTGTGGCGAAGTTTGCGAGTTAGCTTCCTGGCGAGGCTTTGAATGGCTTCAAGGCGAAGTCGAGTGATATTAGCCTCTCAAGCGAGGCTATCCCTTTGGGCTCATGTAATGCTAAGTGCTAGCACCTTAGACCTGCTGAGGTCTGTTTAGAAACAATCCGGGTTCACTGTCTGCTTGCTGGATCAGTGGAGTCCAAGTTGCTTCCTTGTCCCTCGGAGATGGGTGAAAACTGGTCTTCAGCTCGTCTGTCACTTGTCTTTTGTAAATGTCAACAAGTTTAGACATTGTTCGGACCAATAAGAATCTTGTCTTTTTTAAGTGTCAACAAGACCCCCTTCAAAGTTTCAGAAGTCTGCAATGGCTCAGACTTCGAAATACTTTGAACTGCTTTGATTGGTGGTGTGTGGAGTATGAACGTTGCCATGATGGTTGAGTTCAGCTTCGCTTTAAATCCTGCTTTGGGGTGTAGATTCGCCGAGGAATCATATAGACTGGGTAGCTTCGCAGCTAGTAGCCCCGCATCTGGGCTTCTGAAGACATGTTCGCTTGGGAGGGCATGTCGCTTTCCCGAGATCAACTGCCGTGGGCTGGTTACGAGGAGGATTACTCCTTTCTTCGTGCTGATCGAGGAGATATTCTCCGATTTGCACGTTTCCGAGGGAAGATATTCCCTTTCTTCAAGGCGCAATAAGTGCCTTTATGAGGGAGACGTTTCTCCTTTGCACGGTTCTAAGGGAGACCGTCCCTTTTCTCAAGGCGTGATAAATGCCTTAAATGCGCTCGTGCTTCCACGCTTGAGGCGGCAGCGCTCAGGCCATGGGGCCTATAAATAGGACACTTGAGGTCCTCTGAAGAGAAGTGCTTTGCCTCTCTCTCTCTTCTCTTGGTTTGAAAGAGATACTCAGTTCTCTGAACTAGTGGGAATGCCCACTCTGGTCATTATCCGGCCAAGGACTGGTAGGTCTTGATCGTTCAACGACTTCACCGATTTTAGGGAATTCATCTCCCTTAATTCAGCTTTAGCAGCTGCTTCAGGGATTAGCTTCCCTTGTTCTTCATCTTATAATTGACTGATCTGTAGAGAAGGATTTTGGCATAGCTTCCTAGAAGATCGCTTCATGTTAAATCCGCTGCCCAGACAAAACTTGGGACTTGGTCTCTTCAATAGTTGAGCCAGTCTTGCCATATAGGCGGAGTTAAGACTATCCCACGGGGTCAGTCTGGCTAGCCATATAGGCGAGGCTTGGGCTTGGCGTTTGCTGAGCCAGCCCATCAGTGCTGTGCAGGCGAGGCTTGTCCTCTGCTTTTACTGAAATTGGATTGTTTGACCCAAAGGATTCTGATTTGCAATTTTTTCTGTGCTTAACTGCTAATCTGTTCTAATTTGCCTTGCAGTGGGCTATGCTCGCCAATCTTGTGACTTGATGGAAGGAACCATAAAATTGCCTTATGCTTCCCCGGTTGAAGCTTTACTTTTAAGCAGGAGGAACAATTCGGGGCAGCGGGTGCATGTCCCAGAGGCTGCTGGCAGCCTCTTATCCGAGATGATTCGTTCTGAGGTGAGGCTGGTAGCCGCTTTGTCGGAGATAATCCGCTTCAAGATAGTGGGCGTCGCCTGTGAGATCACTGGCATCATTGCCAACTTTCAACTTTGGTGGCCTTTAAGGGCGATCCACTTCGGAAAGCGGCCCTCATACCCGTTAGATCACTGGTATCACTGTCGATTCCCATTATACGTGATCTATCGTGTTGGCGGCGATAGTTTCTATTGCCAGGCTTCAACAAAAATGGCCTGGCAAGACCTGCCATTTTTGTGGAGAATAATGACCGTGTCCTTGTGGCACCACTGATTACAGCCTTGTGCAGGAGGAAGGCCTCCTTTGTCCAGTCGGTTTGACTTAGAAGCGGATAAAACCACTTGTATGCTTTTTTGCACAAATTACCCTGTCGAGCAACTGGGTATGTTGTATGAAACACAACTTTGATGTAATATCAATGTACCCTTCTTTTTTAAATCAATGAAAGTTCATCTTCTAATCATCTGATCTTCGCTTGCTTTCTTTGAAGGTTTGGCCATAGCGGGGCTAAACCGTATGCGGAGTTAAGGACATAGTCCTTTCTTTGAGTGATCTTCGCGAGACTGGCATGTCAGCGCCTTTTTAGAGGGCTAAGGTAAGCCTCTCGGCGAATGTCCTTGAAAGATTGTGCGAAATCCGCACTTTAAGTCAGGGCGAAGTTAACCCTTAGCGGAATCGAAGTAGCGCTTCTCGGGAAGGCGCTTTGGGCGGCGTTTCGAATTAATTCGAAACGGCGGCACACGCCCTTTTCGAGGCCTCGTTTCAGGCGCTGATTGGCCTATAAAAGCCCGATCGGGCTGAGCAGGAAAAGATCTCCTTTTTTCAGAGAGATTTCTTGACTTTTCCTCTTCCTCTTCCTTCTTTGTTCAGAGAACCCTGAGAACTCTTGCAACTCTTTAATGGCGCCCAAAAGACGAGCGGGAAAAGAAGTGGCGACTTCTGCAGCGGAGGGTCCTCCTCCTCCGGTCATCGAGCGACCAGTCACCGGTAAGGGATTTTCCTATCTGATTAGAGACCGTGGTCTCTCTCCTTTGGAGCCAACATTTGGCTATTAGGATGATCGAATATGATCTGTCCTCATTAGGGAACTCGTTTCCTTGAATCTCCCTATCTTCCTTGCATAAGGGAATTAAGAACCGAACAGTTCCTCGTACGAAGCCATTACTCGGGCAGTCTCCATCCTGTTGAGGAACAGGATATAGGTCTATTCCTTCAGTCATGGTCACGAAGGGTGACTTTTGACCATGATGCCCTCTTGGTGACGTTAGCCCTTAGGGCTATACCACTTCCTGTTTAAGCGAAGTTGGTACTTTGGACGCCTTCTGCAAAAATGCAGTTTTATCCGCGAGATCAAGCTTCATCGAGGCTATCGCCTTGCTGGCCTTGCTTGCTGAGCGAGGCTACGCCTCACTTGATTGTTGAACTAATCATAGTTCGTTTCTGTCTTTGCAGTGCATTACACTCCCGATCTCCTGAGCAGTCTGTTTGGGCTGACCAGTGGAGCAGATGGTAACCTCAGCCTGCAGTTCCATGGACAGGCTTCTTTGTTCAGTGAGCGGAGCTCCCTCGTCCGGGATACGCTCATCCAAGGCGGTCATCCGCAGACCACGCGGAGTATCTTGACCACGGCTCCTCTTGAGGATGTTGACTGTCGGACTTACAGAAAGCCCGACTTTATGTTCGGGGATGCCGCATCCGATCCCGATCGCCAGTTGCAGGCAGGCGAAGGACAATGGATCTTTCAACTAGATGGCGAGAAGTTTTTACCTCCCGTCGACTAAGCGACACTTTCCTTTATCTTCTTTCATGAATGTGACTCAGGCTCGGAAGATGGCGTGGGGCGTAAGCCGAAGCGTCGAATCCGTCCATGTTGGGAGATTAACCTTTCAGTCGGCTATTCGAGGGCGGGCCCTCCCCTCAGCATAATGGGGCTATACCCTGGGAAGGTATCGCGGGAACTTCCAGTGGGAGAGAACCCGGCTGTGGCGCAGACCTTTGGCACTCAATTCTGCGCAGTTGACGGGAACTATCCTGCAACTGACTTCAGGGCTCCCGGTTGGGTTCATTCTCCTAAGACATGGTGGGCGGAGTTGACCAACTATATCCTCGCTCACTTCGAGGAGGACTTGGAGGGGTTGAATCTCTATGAGGCCGTCAGGGCGACCTGCTACGGCATTGAGATGAAGGTGGCGTGCTTCTACGCCATCCTTGAGTTGTACTGCCCGCTTCGGGGACTTTCTTCACCCCGGTTGGCGAGCTGGGCATGGCTTTGCATGAGATGTGGGAAATCTCTGCTTTGCCTTTCGGGTCTCTTCCATACGAAGAGTACTTTCCCTGTGAGGCGGAGTTGGCTCTCCTGGAGAAGCAGGAGCCTGCTATGCTCGAGACTTATCGGGAGTTGATGTGCCACTTGCATATTTGTTCTAGCATTCACGGTGGTGGCAAGGGTAGCTCGAAGAGCTTAAAGAGCTGGGGAAGTTACCTGTTCCCAGACATGAAGAATGCTCCTGAAGCAGCTCATCGCGGAGTTACTGATGGCGATATTGTTGAACGGATGGAGATGTGTCTCCAAAGGGATATCGTCGTAACAGAAGACGCAGGTCCCTATGAGAAGGGTGATACCCTTCGAGCTTTCACCATCAGGCCCGTCGGCCTATGTCTCGAAAGGCGCTGCTGGCCGGTTTTCTTAACCGTCTGGTTAAAGAAGTGTGTTGTGCCTTCTTCCTCGGGTGACATCGTCCACCCGAATGTTCTGCTACCCGCCGTTCGCCTGGCCCATGGTCACCGTCTGGGTCTTCTCCCAGCCATGGTATGCTATATTCAAAGAGGCCTTCGCGCACTAACGGAGGCTTTCTGCAGGCCACCGGCGACAAGACGTGGGAAGAGTGCTATCCTTCCTTGCGATGGACCCAATCCTAGGGTGGGTCTACCTACACCTACTTGATGGCGTGGTTCGCCTTACACTGTCCTACTTTGATTGGAGCTGGGGAAGATCCTCCGCAGGGTGTTCGAACGGCGCTTCTCCGCCGATTCGAAGGTTGCTCTTGGATGAAAGCCTACGTGGCCGAGGCCCGTAAGTTAGTGCGTCGTCATGACGCTTATAGCCTGTTCCGCTGTTTTCCTCGCATTTAGGGTGCAGGATACAACGAGGAATTCCGAGATGCGGAGTCAGGGCGGTCTCCCATGAGTCGGGGCGTTTTCGAGTGGCTGGTCAGCATCCGGCCCTCGCATTTGCTGTACAGGAGTGGGGATACCTGCTACCTGGAACCCTACGTCCCAAGTCGATTTGCCCGCCAATTCGGGTACGACCAGCTGTACGTGGGCAACCCCAATCCGGACCTGGCTTTCATGGGGAGTCTTATTGATGGGGCCCGTGCCTGGCGGTTCTTTACTGCGGATGGCACTGGGGCGTGGCTACGCACGCCGCTGCAGGACCCCGGTCTCTCGACGACCCTATGCTTTTGCCAGTGGTACGCGGCTTCCAACTCCACACCTCTTGGATTTAATGCCAATAGTACGGGTGTGAAGTTAATCTCTCAGCGACTGAAGCGGAAAGCCTCTGATAAGAGAGAAGGCAAACGGGTTCGTGTCCCCGGCTTGGAAGAATTCATCGCTGTGGATGACAGCGAGGCTTCTGATGCAGGGAGTCCTCGCTTCGAGGCAGGGGCTGGAGCTGATACTCCTGCGGCTGGTTCTGGTGTGATGGGGACATCTTCCCCACGACGTGTGGAAGGAGTGGAAGAAGAGGATTCTGACGTCCACTTCAAGAGAAAACGAGCGGGTAGCTCTCGTAGGAAATCGTTGGTGAAGAAGCCCCGTCGTCAAGCTCCTACGATTGTCGTAGAGGGTTATCCCTCTACAGCGATTCCTCCTGCTGCCCCATTAGCGGCTGAACCGTCGGTTGCTGAACCGACTAGCGGTGAATTCGCTCTAGGTCTGGGTGAGGTTACCCTTGTTCATATAATGCTTCTGGTGTGTTTCGAATAACTTATCCTTTGCTTCTTGTTGCAGGAGCCGAGACGGCTGGAGAGCAAGGGGAACATTATGATCCCCTATTCACTTATGGGGCTGCAGCCGGTTCCCCTGCTCACTCGGAAGAGTCTGGGAGTGGCGCGGCTGATGTTGGTCCTTCAGGCGTTGGGACTTCTAAAGGGAGTCCTGAGACATCGATCTCTATCGGGTGATCTACAGGATACTCGGCAAGTGAAAACGAGCCGGCTATTCGTGTTGATTCTGCCAAAAAATTTTCGATGGAGCCTCTGGAGACTGGTGCGGCCGACGAGATGTTCGAGGCAACATCATCCTTTGGTATTGTCGTACCCTCTTGGCTTTTTCTGTATGTAGTGTCCCGACTAACCGCAGTCTTGTTACAGGTGTTCGGCCTCAAGACGCATCAACTTCAAGGGAGCCGGTAGATCTTTCTGAGGGATCGAGGGGTGACATGAGCACTTCGGCCACAGCGGATGCTGCTGTGTTGGACGCGCTGTACGACGACCTGCCTTCTTATCGGCCCAAATCAGCCGAAGGACCAGAGGTTAAAGGGGCGGTAGTGCCGGAGGTATCCTCACTCCCAATCACATCAACGAGTGAGGTGCGGACTGTTTTGCCGAGTGCGGCATTGAGGGTGATTGCGAGCCCTACTTCTCCAACCCTGGTGGTTGAGCCTGCTGCTCAAGAGGTGGTTGCCAGTCCTACCTCCGCGGTGGCTGGCGTGCTGGTTTCGATGAGGACTCTGCCGAGATCGCCTTCGGCTAGCCCTGCTACTGTCAGTGTTCCCGCTGCTTCTTCTGCGACGGCGTCGACCAGGCTGGTGGACTATTCCGAGGTTGCCTCCCTGCCAGAAATGGCTGAGGCCGAGAATGATTACATAGGTGACCTGGTCGATAGCTTTTATAGAAGCTTGGAGCGAACTATCGACCTAGTTTTGAAGGGCTCGCCTATACCGTTCTCAAAGCTGAAGGTGGTCCTCTCTCGTGACATTGAGAGCATTCGGGACTTTGAGGGGTATCATCAGGCTGCTGCTTTAGAACTCCTGGTGGATGAACTTGAGAAGGCTGTAGAGGAGTGGCGCCGTCTCTATCGCTCAGACCCGGCGTCCTTAGCTGACGAGCAGCTCGCCTGTCTTGTTGCCCGAAAGCACGAGGCCCGGCTTGCTGCTCAAAAGCTGCTAAGGCCGTCTCTTCTGATTTGAAATCCTTGGAAACGAGGCAAGCAGAGGCTGAAAGTGCAATTGACGCCTCCACTAGTGCTCTTCTTGGCGCTGAGGATAAGATTGCAAAGGCTGAGGAAATGATCAGAAAGCAAATCTCCTCTTATCCAAGGCCATACCGGTGCGTCTTGAGGAAACTGCGCGGCTTGAAGAGCTCAGAGCTCAGAGTGAGGAGTTTGCGCGGCAGGAGTTATCACAGAGGGCAACTTTGGCGGAAGTTGAAGCTCGTCTGGCCCAGGCGGTGAACTTTGATGAGGCTGAGCTGAGGTTACAGGCGCTCGCCCAGGCTGCTGATGACAGGAAGACGAGGCTAAACGCCCTCGGAGAGCGGCTCAGATCATACAGCGTACGCTTGTAGGTCATTGTATACGTGCCTTCATGTGTCCCCATCTTTTCGAATTAATGGAAATTCTTTCTTTTGTTTTGGCTTCTGTCGGATTTCCAATCTTGTTCTTGCATGAGGACGTAATCTTTGAGACGTGGCTATCCGTCGGTTCAGAGGTCGCAATGACATAACCGATTAAGACATCAGCGATCCTGTGGTTAGCCCTTTGCGGGGCTGAAGGGGAGATACTTGCCTTTTGTAAATGTCAGCAAGCATTAGTGAGTCCTGTCTTTTGTAAGTGTCAACAGGCTCAAAGTTGAGACTTAGCTGTCTGCTGGTTCAGAGGTCGCAATGACATAACCGTTGAGACGCTACTAAACTCAATGGTAGGTGAAACTTGACTATCTGCCAGTTCAGAGGTCGCGATGACATAACCGGATGAGACGCCACCAAGCTTCAGAAATTGGTGATACTCGTCTTTTGTAAATGTCAACGAGTATCGAGACCTGTCTTTGTAAATGTCAACAAGGCTGGCTCGAATTGAGACTTAGCTGTCTGCTGGTTCAGAGGTCGCAATGACATAACCGGATGAGACGCCACCAAGCTTCAAAAATTGGTGATACTCGTCTTTTGTAAATGTCGACGAGTATCGAGACCTGTCTTTTGTAAATGTCAACAGGGCTCGGGATTGAGACTTGGCTGTCTGCTGGTTCAGAGGTCGCAATGACATAACTGATTGAGACGCCACCAAGCTCAAGGTTGGTGATACTTATCTTTTGTAAATGTCAATAAGTATCGAGACCTGTCTTTTGTAAATGTCAACAGGGCTCGGGGTTGAGACTTGTCTTTTGTAAATGTCAACAAGCTCGAAATTGAGACTTAGCTGTCTGCTGGTTCAGAGGTCGCAATGACATAACCGAATGAGACGCCACCAAGCTCAAGGTTGGTGATACTTATCTTTTGTAAATGTCAATAAGTATCGAGACCTGTCTTTTGTAAATGTCAATAGGGCTCGGAATTGAGACTTGTCTTTTGTAAATGTCAACAAGCTCGAAATTGAGACTTAGCTGTCTGCAGGTTCAGAGGTCGCAATGACATAACCGAATGAGACGCCACCAAGCTCAAGGTTGGTGATACTTATCTTTTGTAAATGTCAATAAGTATCGAGACCTGTCTTTTGTAAATGTCAACAGGGCTCGGGGTTGAGACTTGTCTTTTGTAAATGTCAACAAGCTCGAAATTGAGACTTGGCTGTCTGCTGGTTCAGAGGTCGCAATGACATAACCGAATGAGACGCCACCAAGCTCAAGGTTGGTGATACTTATCTTTTGTAAATGTTAATAAGTATCGAGTTTGTAGTAGAATTTGGGAGAAGTCTCGTTTTCACGGGAAGAAACGAGGAATCACTGTCATAGGTTTAATGTTAACGTAACAGCGAAATGTATATGTGGTCTTACCATTCTATGGATGAGAATTGGTAAGTGACTTTGGAGGTCTCATTCTCTCGGAGAGAGATGAGGGAACTGCTGTCATAGGTTTAATGTTAACATAACAGCGGAATATATGTGGCCTTACCATCCTATGGATGAGAATTGGTAAGTGACTTTGGAGGTCTCATTCTCTCGGAGAGAGATGAGGGAACTGCTGTCATAGGTTTAATGTTAACATAACAGCGGAATATATGTGGCCCTACCATCCTATGGATGAGAATTGGTAAGTGATTTTGGAGAGGGAATCAAATGGGAACTGGTCCCTTAGGATTTTTAGCAAATCCCCAGCTGTCAACGGTTTGATATGCCTTTACCAACTACCGTTTGAGTTAGGCTAGCCGTGCTATTCCCCTCAGCATGATGAGTTGTCGAGGACTTATGTTGGGCTTATAGGCCAACATTTTCCTCTATCCTTAATCGTTAAAGGATATTGGATTATTAGGTTAATGTCTGCATAACCTTGATTCCCCTTTAGGATAACCGGTGCGCGGCCAGGTTCATGTTGGTTTTCGGCTGTATGACCTCACTTGGAGGAAGAGAAAGGCTCTCTTTGTGTGTGCTCCAGACACGGAGATCTTGATCAGAGGTGTAGTGTTAACTTGATCAAGAGAAGGATCCTTGATTAAGGATAATATTTCTTTAAGAACTTGCCATTGATCGGCATTATGAGTAGGTCGCCCTCTGCAGTCGCGAGGCGGTATGCTCCGTTTGAATAGACTGTTTCTATTACAAACGGTCCTTCCCATTTAGGCTGAAATTTGCCTTTGGTCTTGTGCGTCATAATCATCGGTCGTCTGACGGCTAAGACCAGGTCTCCCTTCTGGAAGACTCTCTGTTTGACCTTCTTATTGAAGGCTTTTGAGATCGAGCTTGATATAGCTCGATATGCTGCTGAGCTTGTAGTCGCTTCTCGTCCAAAGCTTCGAGCTCTTGAAGGCGTAGGCGATCATTGTCCTCTGATGTGATTTTAGTAATCAGAGCTACGCGCAACAATGGCATCTGGATTTCCAATGGGAGGACTGCTTCGCACCCATATACCAGGGAAAAAGGCGTATTGCCTGTCGGTGTCCGCACCGTGGTTCGGTAGGCCCAAAGACATTCACCGAGCTTTTCGTCCCAATCTCGCTTATTTGAGGAGACGAATTTCTTGAGCAGCTTGATGATTGTTTTGTTGAATGCTTCCGCCAAGCCGTTGGCAGCAGGATTATAGGCAGTTGAAGCTACATTCTGAATTCGGTATTTATTGCAGAACCGATAGAATACTTGGCTTATGAATTGGGGACCGTTGTCGTGGATGATCCGCCTAGGGACACCAAATCGATGGATGACGTGGTGCTTGATAAAGTGAACTACATTGGAGGTTTTGACTTCAACCAGTGGTATAGCCTCCGCCCATTTTGAGAAGTAGTCGGTTATTGCTAGGATAAACCGGTGACCTTTTGTCGAAGAAGGACTGATTGGTCCTACGACGTCTATTCCCCATGCTTCAAATGGCCATGAAGCAGCAGTCGGGTGGAGCAACTCCGAAGGCTGGTGTATGAAGTCCGCATGAATCTGACATGCTTTACACCTTCGTGCATATTGGATAGCGTCGGCTATCATAGTTGGCCAATAATATCCCAGCCTATGCAACCTATCTTTAAGCTTTGGACCTGGCTGATGAGCTCCGCAAGTGCCATCATGCGCTTCTTGGAGCGCTTCCTGTGCCTCTGAATTGGAAAGGCAACGGAGGAGGACACCGTCATATGAACGACGGTAAAGTGTCTTCAGAGTCGGATCGTAGTAGAAACGGAGAGACCTTCGTCTGATAGATGCCGCTTCTTTAGGATTGTCTGGAAGCAGACCGTGCAAAGCATAGTCAATAAGAGGAAAGCGCCAATCCCTCGGCTCAAGATTCGTCGAGACATTATAAACTTCTCGAGTTCTTAGCATGTGCTTGGAGCATACAAGATGTCGAGTTGCGACTGCGAGGTGATACTCGGTGTCGGCTGGCAAGGCTAGAGTTGTTGCTAAGGCAACAAGGGCGTCCGCCTTAGTATTTTGAGATCGGGACACATGCCCGATGTAGAAACCTTCAAATAGGTTAGCCAATTCGATGGCTGTATGGTAATAAGGCACCAAGTCCTCATGGCGGACTTCGTATTCGCCTTTAACCTGATTGATGATCAGTTTTGAATCGTCATAAGCTTCGAGGTAGCGTACCCCCATTCCATGGGCGAGCTGAAGACCAATGAGCAGAGCATTATATTCTGCCACATTGTTGGAGCACGATTCTGTCAAAGAGAATGCTCTGGGCAGGACATGATTCTGTGGGGAGATAAACACAACCCCCACTCCGGCAATAATTTTGCCTTTAGGGCCCATTCGCGATGCTCCATCAAAGAACATCTGCCACACTTCCTCTTCTGAGGTTGCATAAGACTCGAAGACTTCATCAGGGATATCTTCGTGAAGTTTTGAATGCTCCGGAACTGGATGAGCAGCCAAGAACTCTGCAAGGGCCTGGCCTTTAACCGCCTTCTGAGGCGTGAAGATCATGTCGTATTGAGACAATAAAAGTGCCCACTTAGCCAATCTTGAATTCAATGATCCTGGCTTTGTCATAAGAAGACGCAATGGGTTTACTCTGGAGATGACATGTATGGTTTGGCCGACCAAATAATGTCGCGTCTTCTGAACAGCAAAGACGAGAGCTAAGCACTCCTTCTCGATAGGATTGTAGCGAGATTCCGCTCCTATGAGAGTTCTGCTCAGATAATAAATGGCCTGCTCGTGGCCATTGTCGTCCTTTTGAGCGAGGAGGGCACCGAGGGAGTAGTCCATAGCCTTTACATAAAGCAAGAATGGCTTCCCTGATGTAGGGGCCACTAAGACTGGAGGCTTTGTGAGGTACCTCTTGATGTCTTCATAAGCTTCCTGACAAGCTTGATCCCATACGAAGGGAGTACCCTTTTTCATGAGCCGGGTGAACGGCTGACAGCGGCCTGAGAGATTTGCGATGAATCTTCTGATATAGGCCAGCCTGCCTTGCAAGCCTCTGAGCTCTTTGAGATTCTTTGGTGGATGCATGCTCTGGATGGCTTTGACCTTGTCTGGGTCAAGATGAATCCCTTTTGATGTGACAATAAACCCAAGGAACTTGCCACTTGACACTCCCAAAAAGGATTTTGTTGGGTTCATTTTCAGTTGATGAGCCCGCATTATGTCGAACATCGTTCTCAGGTCGCGAAGGTGTTCATTCTTGTTGCGACTTTTGACGGCAATGTCGTCGACATAGCATTCCACCGTTTTTCGGAGATGATCGCGGAAGATCATACTCATTGCCCGCTGATAGGTTGCTCCGGCGTTCTTCAGTCCGAAGGGCATTACCGTGTAGCAGTATACCCCTAATGGTGTTCGGAACGAAGTATGCTTCTCGTCGTCGGGATACATCTTAATCTGGTTGTACCCTGAAAAGCCGTCCATGAAAGACATTCTTTCGAATCCACATGTGTTGTCGATCATGACGTCGGTGATGGGCAGTGGGAATTCGTCTTGGGACAGGCCGTATTGAGATCACGGTAGTCGATGCAGATCCGTATTTTCCCGTTCTTTTTGAGGACGGGGACGATGTTAGCTACCCAATCAGGATGTTGTTCTTCCCGGATGAAGCCACATGCAATGAGCTTGTGAACTTCGGCTTCAATAGCTTCCATAATGTTCGGGCGAAACCGACGTTGTTGCTGCTTGACTGGCTTGACGTCGGTCTTGATGTTCAGACGGTGCATAGCGACCTGTGGATCAAGTCCGGGCATATCTTCGTAGCTCCATGCGAAGACATCTATATACTCCTTCACGAGCATTATCAATTCCTCCTTTTCTATAAGTGATAGGCTTTCACTTATAAAGATGGGCTTGGGGTTATCTTGACTTCCCAGGTTGACCTGCATCACCTTGTCTTCAGTAGGTGGTTCGCGCGATTCGAATCGCTTTTCCCATTGAAGGTCTGATTGCTGGGCCCATTGCTCCTCGTCAGTGGCTTCTGCGGGCTCCAATTGACTGCTTGAGGTCATATTAGCAGTGAGGTTTTTGAACATTCCTCCTATACTGACATCTGAATCCCACTCGGAGGATGAGGCTGAATGTGATGGAATCGGTTCATCGTCTTTGACTTGAACGGTTGCTGATGATGTGGGTGTAACGTATCCCAACCCCCTGCGTGTACTATCATAGTAATTTGCAGGTTTCCCTTTAGGCACAAGGTTCCGCATCAAACCGCGCCTTCCTTTTCCGAATTTAGGCCTGCTCCACGCTTCAAGTCGTATCCCATTTTCTTCATAATGTGGCGCGCTGGCCGCGCATAATGGAAGAACTGTGGGGCGTCTGAATTTGAGCTTGGATCTGCAGTTGTGGATCCCCGTGGCCGGGTTCTACCGAAGATTATCGGCGACTGACCTTGTTTGGACGGAGGGATCACCAGTGTGGCCCCCTCTATAGCTTCCACAGATGTGCTGGCCACACTTGGCTCATGTACGGGCACATGCAGAGAGCCATCCGTAATGGATTTAATCGACCCAATACTCGCAGGATAATCAAAAGAAATATTATCATTAATTACCCATTCTCCTTCATCCTCTGAAGGAGTATTACATAGGGGATTATTGAGACATGCTATAATTGGTTCACCAATCAGAATAGCTGGCATGCCTGTTTCGGATTCTAAATCCGCCTCGTTGCCACTTTCATCATCGTCTGGCAGCGATTCTTTGAGTGCTCCACCGGCCTCTTGATATAGGAGAGCGTCAGTGAAGTAATTTTCCACCCCTTTGAATGGTTGCCTCTCAGCAAAGACAGTTCGTACTGTCGCATCATCTTCAACATATTTGAAGCATTGATGGAGGGTGGAAGGGACGATCCAATTGGCATGGATCCATGGCCGTCCCAGCAGCAGGTTATATGATGTGTCAGCATCAATGACATAGCATGTCACTTCTGACTTCAGGCTCCCGATTCTGCGACGGAGTCGAATTTTCCCCAGTGGATGACTGCTCCCGGCGTTGAAACCGTATATTGTAGTAGTGGTTGCGGACAACCTATACAATGGTATGCCAAGGAAGTAGAGAAGTCTTTTGGGGATGATGCTGAGTGCGGACCCCGGGTCGACTTGTACCCTCTCAATGCATGTTGAACCGATATATCCGGTGTAGTACAGAGGTCGATCGTGCTTGTTGTCTTTGAGAAGCATATCTTCCGCTGTGAAGGTAATAGCGGGCACCTTTGATTGTGCATGATGACATTCTGGGCAGGAAGACTGGACGTCGTTGTTAGGGATCTCAGGCATGCATGTCAGAAACGATTCTGAATTGGCTAGCGCATCCCTGAGTGCTTCTCTTGTCTCTTTCGAGAGGCGAAGGAGCTCGTGTATAGTGATACGAGCTGGGATATTGGCCAGTTGAGCCAATATGTCAAACCGAAAGGGCGTATCAAACCCTTGGCCTGGGGGTTTCTTCAACACGTGGTCGAATCGTACCTCCTTAGGCTTTTCTTTCCCTTTGGCTGGGATTGGAGTGGATGCTGGTACTTGTACTGACGTCGTTTGCTGTTGTATCTCGTCAGTAGACTTTTCATACTGCCTTAAGTATGATTTTCAGATTGGGTGCCCGTTTGCTGAGGCGTATCGGCTTGCGCTGCGCAAGCATGCTTTTCTCCTTCGGAATCACTGAGGGAAGCCGATGTAAGATTGCCATCGTCTGGCAGGAGGGAGATGACATTGCAAGACTTGCCCTTTGAGTTGGACTGCTTTGGATCCCGCTGTACGTCTTGGACGAGGTCTGGATGTATCCACATGACTTCTCCTGTCTCCAATGTTAAGGGAACAAGACCCTTATTGTTTTGAGCTGTAGCTGGGAGATGTTTGACTTCCAACCGTGGCGCAGGGACGGAATAAGTCCCGTCGGGAACTGTGATTTTTGGGGCTTTGCCGAACCCAAGAGTCACTAGATTGGAAGTGACTTTCTTTTGCTCCGTCTTTAACGTCAGAACCCCGGCATCAACCAAGGCTTGAATTCTATCCTTGAGGACATAGCACTTGTCAGTAGGATGGTGAACCATCCTGTGGTAGAGGCAGTATTTAGGGTCGTTTGTGCGCCCTATCTCATTGGGACGCCGCGCATCTGGCAGCTTTATTTTGTTCCCTTTGTGGAGCAGATGGAATATGGTGACCACCTGATCGTCTTTGAACGAGTACTGCTTTGGAGGGAACTTAGGCTCCTGATTGTTGAAGCCGCTCTTCTTGGCCTTTGACTGCACATCTCCGGATAGTTCCACAGACATAGTCTCTTTGCCTTTAGCTTGAGAGGATTGCGGTAGGTCGCCACGCCCTTTGTTGTTCATCCCCCACTTGCCTCTAGGGGCGGATGGTTCGAACTTTTTAGCCGACTTCTCGGCTATCTCAGCTTGTTCGACCAATTCTTTCCAAGTGTGGGCTTTGACAGCCCCCATGCGAACTTCTACTTGGTCTAGGAAGTTGTGTCTGCATGTCTGCAAGAGCATGGGTAATGGCATCCCAGCTGGGCACATCAAGGATAAGTTTCTGAACCGTTCAATGTAGTCACGGACAGATTCGCCCTTCCTCTGCACAGTGGAGAGGAGTTTGTCCATGGTTACCTCGGTATCATCCTCATAGAAACGAGAGAGGAACCGAGTTTCCAGGTCGATCCAGGAGTTGATAGAGCCCGGGGGAAGACTGCGAAACCAGTCAAACGCCACCCCCTTTAAGGTGCCAATGAAAAGCCTAGCCATTATGGCGTCATTGCTTATAACATTACCAGTCTGAGACCGGAAATAGTAGATGTGCTGATTTGGCGAGCTCTTTCCATCATAGGTATGCAGCGTTGGCGGTTTGAACTTCGGTGGGTATGGCACCGAATCCCACTCCAGCGGATAAGGACGGACTGTCCCTACCTTCTTTAATTCATCCCTCTGAGCTAGGGATGCGATCTGAGCTTGGAGGCCCTTAAGGACTTCGGCGTCTAAGGAAGAACCCTCCTTGGATTTCTCCGGCTTTGGTTGCTCATTGCTGAAGTGTTCCTCCTCATCGCGATTGTTCCCGGCATCATTGTTATTCCAGTTATTGAGGAGTTGAGCGAGCATCTGTTGAATATTGTCCAGAGCCTCTTGCTGAGTCTTGGAAGTTTGCTCCTGGGCTTCCAGGCGCCGACGAAGATCGTCGTTGACGTTATCAGCCATATTGACTGATGCTCTGTCTGTTCGCACCGAACTGACTGTCGCCGAAGAGGCGTACCCACTATCTTCATCTTCTCCGTCCGATGATTGGAGTGATCTTGTGGGCTGTGACGAGGCTAGGGCCATCGAGGAAGAAGGCTGCTCGTAATTGTAGGGTATCGCCACCCTAGATCTGGTGTTTCGGAAAACACCCTCTTCTTCATGCACCAAGACTTCGCCCAAGCCTGGGCTGTAGTCTGGATCTGGGGACTCTTGTCCTCTTCCGGTCATGTTGACGGATGCGGAGGGTAGATCTCGCGAGATGCTCCTTTTGCGATGTTTCACCGGGACTTGCACCGATAGTCGATCAAAAATCGACCGTCGTCTTGGAGGCGTGGCGGAGATTGGTCCCAGCCGGCAATGGACCGAGTGGAGTGTCAGCAGTTGACATCCCCTGTGTTGGCAATAGGGGAAGAGGTTTGTCTATCCGTCAACGATTTCCTCAAATCGAACCCGGTCGGGTCCCTGTAATCGAGCGCAAAGGCTCTTTTGGATCGCGCATAGGGTGATGTCCTGCTTCTTTTATCCCTGCAGACGGGATTAGCACTGAATAGTGCTTTAGTTCTAGCTCCGCCATTAGACGCGAACTTAGTGCTTGACGCACTGGAAAGTGGAGCATGCTGCGGTGCTTTACCCGCTATGCTGTTGCGAAGGCAATTAGCCTTAGATGGTACTTTGGTTTCAGCTTCGCGGTCATGGACCCTGCGCGTACGCTGTGGTACAGTAGTTTCGTTCATGAGAACGAGGCCGGCGCGAGGCATCGCTGCCCTTGAATTGGACGACGGTATGATTGCCGTCGTAACTTTATGATTGGAGCAGATAGGCATCTTGCCCTTCTCTTCGGTCGAAGACTTCTGTTTAGGTTTCCATATCCGCCTTGGCAGAGGAGACTTAGGTTCGCAGGGAACCTGATTAGCCACACGCGAGGCTGAGGGGTGTTGGCAGAATTCTGCTTCCGGTTTCTGATTTGAAACCTTGGTCCTCCTATGCTTCCGTGCTCGAAGCATTGGGCCACCCCCAGAGAGGACTTCTTCAAATCTTGCTTGATCGAACTGAACCACCAAGTTCTCGCAAGTAAAAGAATCAGACTGCGGACGTGCTTCCTTGTTGCGCCAAATAACCGCAGTAGGTTCATAGAGAACCTTTTCAGTCTCCGCAGAGACTTTCCTTGAAGATTTGACCAGAGAAGCTCTGGCTGCACCGGCTTTTCTGAATTCAGAGTTAGACCTGAAGGTCTGTTCGTCGCATTGCGACACTTGATTCTTGGCAGTGGAGAATGTCCCCAGTGGAGTCGCCATCTTGTTTTCCATTATGTTTGCAAAGGGGGAAAACTTACAAAAAAGAGTTTGAGGAGCTAAATTACAAGTATTCTAAAAAAAGATTACAAGTAGATCTCCTCAGAGATTCTGGAGAAGTGTGCCGATAGGAGTCTGGTCAGCGCGCGACCACTTTGTCCCTTTGACGATGCGAGCGATGAGATTCCCTTCTCGCCTGGTTCGGGGAATCAGAGAACAGAAGGTTGGTAGAACCCTTTTGCTGCTTCTCAAAATCGCCTTCAATCAGGAATTCCTTCTCGCCTGGTTTCGGAGATTCCTTGAGAAGAAGGACGATGTTAGGGTATCAACACCCTGAATAGAGAAAGCAATTCTCTAAAAGGTCTCTGAATTCGAGAACGCACGGTGCGTTATGAAGAAGCCTCTACTTGTGGAGTCCTCTTGTATGCCTCTCTCTTTTGATCGATCGATCCTCGTCTGTCTTTCTCCTTGTACCCCTGGCGGGCTATTTATAGGGAGAGCAAGGGTATAATCGTCCCTTGAAAATATGAAAACAGATTGAATCGAATCTGTTTAAATCTGGAAAGTAGCCTTGCTGCGAGGCTAAAATCAGCTTCTGCGAAGCTAGAATTGGCAGGTCGGTTGACCTTCTCAATCCTTTCCATATCGTTGGAGGATTTCCCCTAATCTTCTTACTCGTTTTAGAAGAGTCAAGAGATTGTGGCAATCAACTGCCAAATTTGATCTCTGATTTGATCTTAATTGGATTTGATCTGATTGGATCCGATCTCATCCGGAGATTTGATTGGTCAAAGGTTGACCATAGCAGATCAATAGTGGCGCTGCCCGCATTGAGCTCGTAGCGGAGCTAGAGACGGTTTCTGGCGAAGTCCGAAAGAAACCCTTTGGCGGAGCTGGAAGTCTTCTGTGGCGAAGTTTGCGAGTTAGCTTCCTGGCGAAGCTTTGAATGGCTTCAAGGCGAAGTCGAGTGATATTAGCCTCTCAAGCGAGGCTATCCCTTTGGGCTCATGTAATGCTAAGTGCTAGCACCTTAGACCTGCTGAGGTCTGTTTAGAACAATCCGGGTTCACTGTCTGCTTGCTGGATCAGTGGAGTCCAAGTTGCTTCCTTGTCCCTCGGAGATGGGTGAAAACTGGTCTTCAGCTCGTCTGTCACTTGTCTTTTGTAAATGTCAACAAGTTTAGACATTGTTCGGACCAATAAGAATCTTGTCTTTTTTAAGTGTCAACACTAATCACCTACTAATATCTTGATTAGAGATCTGAAACTAAACATCACAAGATTATTAGTAAACATAACTACATGAGTTAATCATCATCAAAACTAGAGTGGAAGGCCTCTGGGCCAACAAACATAACCTTGTAGTAACCTAGGCTTCTCCGTTTTCAATCTCTGAAACACCACGCCTAGTCTCGCAGTCCTTCGCAGATATCGTAGCACCCACTTCACAGCTTCTCAATATTGCTTTCCTGGATTTGACATGAACCAACTTACTGTACCAACTGCATAGGCTACGTCAGGCCTAGTGCAGACTATAGCATACATGAGTGATCCCATCGTACTAGCATATGATACTCGAGACATCTCTTCCTCCTTTTTCGGTGATTGTGGACACTGCTTGGAGGATGATTTAAAGTGATCTGTCAAAGAAGTAGTGACTGGTCTTACTTCTGCCATGTTGAATCTCTCCAACACCTTGAGAACATGTTCTCCTAGGATAGCCAAAGTCTTCCTTAGCCTCTATCTCGAGTGATTTCCATACGTAAGATCTTCTTGGCTTCTCCCAAATCCTTCATGTCAAATTTCTTCTTGAGTTGAGCTTTAAGCTTCTGAACACGTGTCTTATTTCTCGCAGCAATCAGCATATCATCCACATATAACAGCAAATATGTCAAATCGTTATCCTGCTTGAAATAGACACAACTATCATACTCACATCGGTTATATTTGACCCTGATCATGAAAGAGTCGAACTGTTTGTACCACTGACTGAGAGATTGCTTAAGTCCATAAAGAGACTTCTTTAGGAAACACACCTTGTATTCTTTACCTTCCTAAATGTAACCTTCAGGTCGTTTCATGTATATCTTCTCCTCTAGCTCACCATGCAGAAACACTGTTTTGACGTCCACTGCTCCAACTCTAGATCAAACTGAACAACTATCGCCAATAACATCCGAATAGATGTATTCTTTACTACATGAGAGAAAATCTCATTGTAGTCAATACCCTCCTTCTGAGCATATCCTATGGCAACTACCTTGCCTTGTATTGCTCATTGTCTTTCTTGCTAATAACACATCTGCAACCTATTACCTTGGAGTTCTTTGAAAGATCGATGATTGGTGAAAAAATAGAGATATAGTTTAAGGATTAGAAGGATGTTATCTGGATGGATGCGTGTCTCTGTCTTCCAGAATATATCCGCGATAGTAAGGGCTATGTGGGTCGAATCCAAAGGGAGGAATGCGATAGAAGCTTTTCAGAACGATTTTCTCTAACAGTTAGCTTAAAAAAAAAGGATATTGATTGTAATAAATAGTTTTAGAAGTATAGTTTACTAATCATCTATCACAACCAAAGTATTATTCTAAAAGAATAAACATCATATTGAATAATAATTATCTACCCTAAGGTTTTGATTGAGAATCAAGAAAGATGAAAAACAATGTTGTAAACTCTAATTCATGTGCACTAATAAAAATTAAAGTATAAATCATCCTAATTTTAAAGTATAGCATAAGAAAAGTCGACTTAACATTATGCTATCAAAGTATTTAGATATGAACTATGAATAACCATTTAAGAAGTGCAACTTAAATTAGTTAAACTCAATTATTAATTTATCTTCAAGAAAACCAATTTTAATCCTAGGGTTTTTAATAATAGATATCAATCAATTCATCTTTTAACTAAACTAGGGTTGATCCAGAGATTAGCAACTATAAGTTTTAATTAGTTAAACATATTTTTTTTATTTTTAATTTTTATTATGAATAAGAAAGGTTGCATGAAAGTTAAAAGAAGAAAAACAAATAAGCTAAAGCAGAAAAATAAATTAAATTGCAAAACAATAAAAAGAATAAAGAACCTTTTTATTGGATGTCGCCGGCCAATTACAAAGCTCTTCTCCTTCTTTAAAATAACAGAAACAAAAATACAAGAAATTTGGAAAGAAAGAGGATCTAAAGGAAACTCTAAATTTGAGCCTCTCAGAGCTGCCCTTCCTCTGTTGCTATGCAGGGGTATTTATAGGAGAAAACTAGAGGGATGAGAAGCATATGAAGATAGAAGGAGCAAAATATTTCTGAATTTGAATTCTTCTTTTATCTCCAAACTTGTTTTGACTTATCCGTAGAAGTTCAATTCTATCCTGTAACTTGTTATCATATTGATCGCTGAATATGACTTATCAGCCGACAAAATTGGAAAGTTTGATCAACATAAGAATTGTAGTCCTTCAAGTCTTCTTTCTGGAGCATCTTGAATCATGAAATTTGAGTTTTAATAGAGAAAGTTATGATTAGAATACTAAAGGGTGTCCAGTCTGAATCCGAATTAAATTCAGATTTTCTCTCCTTTATCTTCATCTTGTGGTGCAAGCAACCTGGTTCAAATAGAAGTCCATCTCTATCCTTAATTAGAATGATGATTCATCTTGTTATATCTTTCTCCTCCTCTAGATTTGAATAGCAAGAGTCCCACTTTATCCTTCTCTTTAGCAATTAGGAGTTCTATTTTATCATTCCTCTTCCTCCCTTAGATTTTAAAATTCAAGTTTAGATTAGGTTAGATAAGATAGAAACTTCTAAATTACTACAATTAATGTTGCATGTGGGCTTGTGGACTTTTTGGGCTTTAATTGGGCCTCATTTATTTATTTTTTTAATTACTCAAGGCCTGCACGCATTAAACAATAAAACATTAGTAGTAGTTCCTAATAAAAGAATAAATAGGAAAATATGATGGTAAATGTGATAATAAATATGCACTTTTTACTACTTATCAATCGACTAACGTCCATGTTTGGCTTCCATCCAAAGACTCCATCTCTTGGCTCCATGGCTGTAATTCACTTGTCATAGTCATCTGCCTTGATCACTTTCCTATAACTGACAGGTTCTCTTTTTTTGTTACTAATGCGAAAGAGACATGATCTTCATCCCAGCCATACCTTGTTCGCGGCGTCGTAACTCTGATTGACCGCCTCAACGGTTTAAGTTGCTCTTGAGTAGCTTCATGTTGTCTCCATCTGAATCTGAGGAGTCCTCTCTGACCCTTTAGGCCTTGTAGGGCTATCAGAGAAGTCGATTCTCTTTTTCAGAGTGTCTGCTGCCGAACTGTCTGAAGATGCACCTTACACTTTATCTTCGTCTCTGACTTTTCTCGCAACATTGAATCTTTGTCAAAGACCACATCTCTGCTGGTAAAGGCGCTCCTTTTCTCGAGATCCCAAAGTCTGAAACCCTTAACTTCTTTGGTGAACCCGATGAAGATACACTTCTTAGACTTGGACTCCAGTTTATTTCTTTTCTGACTATCAACCAAATTATGCCGAGTAACCGAAAATTTGTAAGGTTGAATAGTCCATAGATACTCCTTTTCATATTTCCTCTGGGATCTGAAGATCAATAGCTGTTGATGGTGATATATTTGCTAGATAACTCGCATGATTCATCGCCTCTGCCCAAAATCCTTCTGACATGTCAGCCTGTAATCTGATACTGCGGGTACGCTCTGTAAGTGTCCGACTCATGCGCTATGCTACTCTATTTTATTCTGGTCGTCCTGAAATATTTAGCTGGTGTTTGATGCCCTTACTTGCTAAGTAGTTTTTGAATTCTTTGGAGGTGTACTCGTCTCCATAATCAGACCTCAAAACTTTCACCTTCTGCCCTGTCTAATTTCCACCAAAGTTTTCCACTCCTTGAACTTCTGAAATACTTTCGATTTCTACTTCAAGAAGTATACTCAAACTTTCATTGAAAAATTATCTATAAAAGTAACATAGTACCTAGTACCTCCAATGGATGCTACTGGCGAAGGCCCCCACACATCCGTGTGTATGAGATCTAGCAAGCCCTTTATCATGTGCTGAGATGTAGAGAAAGCTACTCTACATCCTACCCATAATGCAAAATTTATAAAGATAAAGTTTGTAATATTTGATACCTGATATAACACTTTTTTTGTGTAGGACTTGAAGACCTCGCGGCTCATATGTTCAAGATGCATGTGCCAAAGTCTTGTAGTATCCTCCTTCTCTATTGCTGCTGAAGCATCACCAATAATAATGCTTCCTGTCAACTTGTACAAGTTTGTTGTTCGTTCTCCTTTGAGAATCATTATGGAGCCTTTAGTAAATCTGATTGCTCTATTTACATCAGAAAACTTGTACCCCTGAGCTTCCAAAGCTCCCAACGAGATAAGATTCTTCTTTAAATCTGGAACGTGTCGAACGTTCGTAAGGGTTCGAACCTTTCCATCAAACATCCTCATATGGATGTTGTCGATTCCAACACATGGCGTCGTTTCCCATCAGGATAGAGCCTCCATCATAAGGCTTGTAAGTATTGAACCACTCCCCTTTTGGGCACATGTGATATGTGCACCCCGAGTCAAGTAACCAAGCATCTGAGTATTTGTCTTTTCTTGACTCAGCTGTCAAGACATCATATGAATCCTCGTCTGCTTCTTCGACAACCCCGGCTTGATCTGACTTTTCACTGGTACTAGCCCTATCAGAATCTTTGCCGCCTTTCCTCTTCAGCATCTTCTTGTATTTCATACAATTTTTCTTGATGTATCCTGCTTCTTGCAAAAGTAGCAAGAAAAACTGCTAAAATCCTCTGGATCACTTTTGGGTTCCCTACTCTTTGATCTTATCCTCTGGCCCCTTGACAAATAATCTTGAGGCCTCCTCCGTAGAATCTGTCTTCTCATCAGTTCATTATTTTGGAGCATCTGCTTGACATCTTCTAACTTTAAGGTCTTCTTACCATACATGACGGTGGTCACCAAGTGGTCATAACTTGATGGAAAAGAAGAGAATAACATAAGAGCTTTGTCTTCTTCTTCTAGCTTAACCTCTAGAGCTAACAATTCGTTTAAAATTCTATTAAAAGTATTGAGATGTTATAGAATAGGCTTACTTTCCTTCATCTGAAGGTTGTATAACTGCTTCTTCATAAAGAGCTTGTTCGATAAACTCTTCGTCATGTACAAGCTCTCCAGCCTGCATCAAAGACCTGTAGTTGTCTCCTCGTTCATCACGTTGTAGAGGACCTCATCAGATAGGCACAGAATGATCATCGCCTTTGCGCGGAAGTCGTTGTCGTTCCATTCATCATCCTCCATCTTCGATGACTTCTTCTCAGTACCAAGCAGGGCCTTGTGTGTGCCCTCCTTCACGAGCAACGATATTACTCACATCTTCCACAACATGAAGTTGGACTTTTCCGTCGAATTTCTCCACCTCGAACTTTGTTGTCGTGGTCGTCTTACTAGCCATCGCTCTGATACCAATTGTTGATGATCTATCACTGATCAAACAACAGAGGAACACCAAGTCGAAGACTCGGCAGCGGAAGCGAAAGCATAAAATATCTACCACTAGTAAGCAATCACCACACAACTAAGGAATATAAGATTTAACGTGGTTCAGAAATGTGCCTACGTCTACGAAGGGGAGGGGAGAAATATCTATAGAAGAAAATATAAGAGATACAATGAGATCTCTCTCACAACTCTCAACGGTGGAATTCTAGAATTTCTCTTGAATTCTTGACACACCTTCAAAAGGCCACCCCTGAGGGGTTTATATAGGCACCTGGGATGATGCTAATCCAACACGAACTCAAATCAGCACCTCCTTAGAAAAACAGGAAACTCGTATCCAAACCAAAATAGGAGACGGATCCGTATTAGGAAACTGCCAAAAAAAACCTGAATTCTTCTCCAGGAATATGAGGCACTCCAGATACTAACAGATGTTGATACTTGCAATGAGTGAGTGCTAAACAAGAGTGCCAGATTATTATATATGATTAATGTTTTGTCATATCATTCTATGATAAATATTTGGCTGCTTTCTTGAGATTTCCATGGGGACACATTTTTATTTTCTAAGTCTTCTTTATTATGCTAGCCTTAATTCATAAATAAATCTCCATTTAATAAATTATTATAAAAGCTTGACATTTAAAAAGGTAAATTACAAAATATCTCCTATAATTAATGTACACTGTTTCCTCTGTTAGGTTTGACAGAAACCTGCATGCCTATTGGTGAAAAAGAGATGCATAATCTTAGATTTGGTAGCAAAGTCCGGATCTATCTTACTTAGATTTGGCAAAAGAATTCTTTCTTTGTTGAATCTAAGGATTAATTGCTTGTTAAACCTATTGGTGCCAAATAAAACAGAATAAGGAGAGTTTTTGTTCAACCTCGATACTACGAGGAATTTTTCTACAAATTATCTTAGTAAAAAAATTAAAAATTTTCAATCAATTGCTTTACTATTATTAAAAACGAACTTGAGAAGTGTTAGTGATGCATGTGTTCTATGGCCAATGCCTCTATTTATAATGAAACCAGTGCAACAAAGAACATTATAAGATTGAAAAGGGGTTCTCACGTACAACTGTTAAATATCTTTGCTTATTTTCTAGTAATCCTCAAAAACATTTAAATTTTGATATGACATGCAATAATGTTTGTGTTTTCTCAAATAACCCTGAAAATTTCTGAAAGACTCCCCCTCCTATATTTGCTTTTTATTGCATTCAAATTTATATTCATTTTAAAGACATTTTAATGATTTGGGGTTTACTGTGAAAACATATAGGATTTTAGGGATTATATGGAAAACCTTTATGCTTTTATGCTCTGTATTTTATTTTTATATGCCAAAAATAGTCATTCATATTCTACAAAATCAAGGAGCAAAAGAAAGACTCTTTGAAATCTATAATCATCTAACTTCACACAAGTACCAATATTCCCTTTTCTCCATATTCACTCACACTGCAAACGGGAAAACAGGGCTCTATTCATATAAATAGTCAAATAGGAGTCGACTGCAGCAGTAGTCTATAACTCTATTTAAATTATTAACGTAATCTATCAAGATGTCTAAAGGTATTGTTATTGAAAGATTGAGATTATTTTCAAAAATCGGGATATGAAATGATCATAGTATGCTAGAGTTGCAAACCAAATTTCATTCTTTTTGTTCCCCCATTTTGTGTCCGAGGGTGCCACCCCCGGACCTTGGGAAAAGCTTAGTTCTCAGAGATGAATGATGGTGATTTAAATACCAGATGGATAATATGAGAAATATCTTCTCATATGGATGAGTCCATAAAGAACTGGATAATATCTTGTTTTTTCTGATATAAAAATAGAATAAAATTTCTGATATCAAGAAACACTTCTTGAGGTGCTTATGCAACAGATGCTTCTTATGTGATGTGCAATGAAACAAAATACCAGGGCCTGCGAAGCTTATGAAAGTTTATGAACTTTTCCATGGAGCATCAAGTTTAGACTTGTGAATTACAAAGAAATTATAAAGTTCCGAGTATGGAAGAAATATGCTCATTTGATGCATATCCTCAAAGAAGGGCATCTTTGCTTCTTTGTCATTCAACTACTAGACAAGTTTGCCTTCGTTTTGACAGTATATATAACACAGAATGACAATTTCAACTTTGCTTCTCCAAATTCGAACTTTAATGGACTCCTTATTACACTCTCAATATGTTAAGAGTTCTGTTTTTATAATTGCATTATTATTATCAGAAAATAATAATAGTAATGTCCATGGCTTTATCCATGTTTCTTGGAACTAATGTACTAGTGCATCTTCCATGCTGTGTCCTCAAAAGTGGCATGTTTATTTGAATTTAAGAAAAGAATACAGATGAGTTAGTAAAAATGTAGTTGGGTGTAAATTTGTTATAAACATTAATCCTGCTCAAAATCAAAGAAACCTGGAGAACCTTTAACCTTCATAGTTCTTTTTTGTTCAGGTCCCTTTTACCCTAAAACTCTAAGACCACAAATGTTGGTGAAAGAAATTTGGGCCAAGAATCTGAAACTTCCACATGAGCCAGGTCCATCTTTACACAATTAAGTCATGACTCTCAAGGACGGCCAAATTACTTTTTGTGTAGCCTCCTCTTATATCTAGCGACTCTAGCCCTTTGAAAAATTTAGTTTAGCTCCTACAAATGGAAGTTTTACAAATGAAAGTTTGGATAGGGTTCAGTGAAAAATCAGAGAGAGAGTATAGGGTAATGATTTGAAGCTTTTTAATACGAGTACAATCATATACGTAATCAAGTAGGTTTGCATGTTATAGATACCTGGTATTTTTTCATCCTTTCTTACATGGTGTGTTTCTGTGCATGCATGCGCTGCAAACGTAGCAAAATTATTATTACTATTTTTATGTTTACGTCTGCTCTGTTGTTCCTTTGTTGGTTCTGAAAATTGAGATGCACTTAAATTCTTTTCAGAAATTTGCTGTCAGCTATGTCCGCAGCCAGTGATTGTATCATGATGAGTAATACCCTAATTCTATCCCAGTAACGTGTACGCGGATAGTCTGCTGTTTGCTTTTCTGCTTTCTTTCCTTTTTCTGTCCTTCCTTTTTTTTTTTTCTCTCCG
Source organism: Agave tequilana (assembly GCA_038442645.1). Taxonomy (NCBI): domain Eukaryota; kingdom Viridiplantae; phylum Streptophyta; class Magnoliopsida; order Asparagales; family Asparagaceae; genus Agave; species Agave tequilana. The sequence continues at coordinate 84,013 of JAVJIF010033888.1, read as the reverse complement.
TAGCCAACGAATGATATTAACATGGTATTCTTTGTTGCCTTGCACATCTTGGATCATGAAGTCCATTACTGCTGAAGGAAAAGCTCTGTTGTTACAAATGGTATTTGCCATTGTTTTCTTTAGTTTTTGTTAGCCTGAAATCTGTAATTTTTCGTAGCGGACAGTAATCGTTACCAGCTGCCATTTTGCTGGATCTGATAGAGAGAATCACTATCTGTGCTTTCCTAATGATCTTAGGAATGGACTATGGGTCATTTGCTCCTCAGATTAAGTATACATGTCATTATCTTGAGTGCAGCAATAGTCCAGAAAAAAAAATAGTTTATGAATTGGATCCTAACTGACAAGTCTGAAGTTAAAGGCGTTCAAAAGATCTATTCAATGGATCACTGTCCTCGTCCTGGACGTCAAACAGTCGCCGTCAATGCTTCAGGCACGGCGAGCCGCGCACATCTATCGCCAGGGCAACTCTCCGGCGGACGGGATCATCTCAGGGGAAGTTGGGTGTGGATCCGATTTATTATGAAGGGGTTGTACATGTAAATCTTAATGTTTTATTACTTGGGGGCTGTTTATTTGCCTTGAAAGTGAAGAAAACTGTTGATTTTGACAATGTTCTGTAGGTCTCAATGAGTTTTTCTTAGAAGATGTGTCTGTGTCACAGAAAAAAAGAAAGAGAAGTTAAATTATGTCAGATTTCAGAGAAAAAAGAAAGAAAACGAGTAACACTACATATTAAAATTCATGAGCCACAATAGCTTTCTAAGACAATAAATAGAAGAGGAGTAAAAATTTTCTGTGCCCTCTCATTCAAAAATATCCCCCAGCAGACAGTAAAACAAATGAGACGAAGGTAAAAATAAAAACGTCAGAATGAGCTGAAATCTGATATTAACATATCAGTTTCCTGAAATTTATTTTTCAATGTCCAAACAGTCTCATAGGACGTTCCAGATTATATGCAATCAAGAGTGTAGTACTCCCTTTTGTCTTAAAAAAAAAAACAAAACAAAAACCTGAATAAAATAAATATTGTACCGTACACTGAATCATCGAGCTTGGATCCTCAATTTTTATTCAGACCAATTAAGACAATTAAAATTGGAACTTGTTAGGTACGCTGCTAATTGTAATTAGTTTAATAAAAGTCCACAAATATACTTTTCTTGTGGTCTTAACGAATCTCTAGAAAGTATATCCCATGCTTTAGCTACAAGAAAACGAGGCGCAGTCCGTACTTCCAGCTCCTCATCGGTCAAAACTGGAGTCAACATCCACGTGCGCAAACAGTAAAACAGTGAGAAACGGCGAAATTATCTTAATTTTTTTAAAAACAAACCGTACGTCATCAAAGCATTTATTCAGCAATCTCATTCCTTTCTCCAAATCTCGCGCCCCTGGCCGTTCCGTACAGGCAGCGTCACATGCCCCCGCTCTCCTTGGCACGTACGTGATCTCTTGTGGGGCCCCGCTGGAGTTGCCCTGTGGGTCCCAAGCGGGCCGACGGGAATGCGCGAAGGCGCCGACGGAATATTTGGGTGGCGAGGAATCCACGCTTCTCGAGATAGAGGCGGAAAAAAAATAATGGTGTAGAAATTATTTTCTTCATTTTCTAACCCTCCCCGCACGCTGGTTCTGTTCCGGTGCTCCGCAGGAACAACTTTCTTTTATCTGACTCCTATAGCATTAGTCCAGCAAAATTAAATCAAGGAGTAACCATCACAAGTGGTGTTAAATAGGGGAGGTTATTTATAGAATTTAATAGAATTGAATGGTTACACGAGAAACTCAATAGAATAGAGCAGAGTAATTTGTTGCAACATGCTTGCTTTATAGACACAAAGTGATTTTCTATGGTTTTATTTAGAAAAAAAATTCCTTCGAAAAAATTTTTTACAGTGATATTTTATTTAAAAGTACGTGAGAAAACTTAAATCATTGTTTTATATAAGACCATAGGGAGCGGATATTGCCACCCTAAAAAATGAGAAATGCACTCCATAAATTAGGTCACCCACAAATTTGATAAAGCCCTCCTAAAAATTAAAAAAAATGACAAAAATGCTCTCTTCTTCTCCTCCTCCTCTCCCTCTCTCGTCGATGACCCCTCAGCCTCCCCCTCCTCCCCCGGCCTACCGGCGACCCCCCCTCGACCACACCCCTCCCCCCCCCCACCCCCCCTCCCCGGCGAACCCCTTCCCCCGATCTCCCCCTCCCCCGCCTACCACCCTCCTCCCCTCCCCCGTCCGTCCCCCACCCTCCCCCATCTGATCGATCAGATTCTGTATGAACAGGTGGGGCAGGGGGAGTTGGGCGGGTGGTAAAGGGGAGGATAAGGGGGGTTCGGGAGGAGGGGAGAGCGTCGAGGAGGGGGAGGTCGGGTAGGCAATAGGAGGATGATGATGGAGCACTAGGGAGGGGGAGGGGAGGGGGGGTAGGTCGGAGAAGGAGGAGGAAGATCACCGGGGAAGAAGAAGGAAGGGGGATGAAGAAGAGGACATTTTGGACTTTTCATTGAGGGTAAAATTGTCTAAAAAATTAATAGGATGCTTGTAAATATTTTTAGGATGTCTTTCTCATTTGTGGGGGTGACAATATCGGCTCCCAAGATTATAGGATAGTGTCCTATGATATGATTTCCCAAGTAGCTCGGGCTATAAATAGCTAAAAATGGATTCCATCAGGTTTTTAAAGTAGAGAACCATTGATTTTGATCGTAACCGTACATTATTTTTTTAATGAGAGCAAAAAGCTAATCACCTTATCATTTTAACAATGATGACGAGGTTGTAGTCTTTTCCATCTGACTTAAATTTACAAATAACATAAGAAATCCAATAATATGTTAAATCACTTGAATATGTTGGTTGGGGGTCTTGATTTACTATTGAACTCATAAATTTTACTATATTTTAATGTGCACATCATCATTCTATATCGCCCATGATCTTGTTTATAATCTGAAAGAAAATTAGTAAATGGACTATTTGCCTGGACTACAATTGAACTCAAGAGAATAATATGCACACCCAACACTTCATGTATTGCACATATAATTTTTATTAGATGATGCTTCACATTTCACTATCTCTTTAGTCTATTTTAGTCCAAAATGCGTAGTTCAACTAATGTGTGTTCAGTTTGAAATGAATCTCAAATCTTTTTCAAAATTTAAAATGTTCTAGGACTAGCATGAGCTGTGTGAGGCTGAATCTCCACTATGATTTTGAAGGTTAAGATGGTTTTTCTTTCTTATCTTTTGAGAAAGGATGCATTCTATTCTTATAAAATAGGTGGAATCTTATTTATTTGTTTATTTTTAAGTTGGCGTAATAAAGAAAGAAAGTAACACGAAACAACACAAACCTTTCACTGTTTTAAAAGTTCAGGATGAGAGACAGAACTTTACTTCGTTGAGGTACTAGTAGAGCCTTTTCTAAAAATAAGCCTAGAGACCACCGTCACTTTAGTAGAATGCCGCATCGCTTCTGACCTGTAGCTGCTATAGATTTAGGGATTCAGGATCCGAGTAAATATTTTCACAATCGTCTATCAATGGAACATTCTGTTCTCGCTCACTTCAAGGAAAGGATCTCGATTAAGTGCGATGAAGATAATAACTCGATAATGTTTTTTTCATAGAAGCGTCATTGTTCGAAGATTGCACTACAAATCGGCAATTAGATAACCTTCGAAATGATTTGACTGATAACATAACACGTTAAAATTCAATTATTTTGAAATTATTTGAATTACTTAAAATAATATATTTCTGAGAGTCATACACACACAGAGACTTGTGTCATTTCGAAAGGATTCGAGCCTGAGTCTTTCTCACTCAATACAACCCTCTGATATCCGAATATAACATCTACTCTGTTTAAGTTGATCTATATTATTTCAAGTATCTATAAATCAAAAATCAAATGTTTTGAATATTTTTTACCAATCCATCAAGCGGCGCAAAATAGACGGCCGAAAGTAGCGAGTTGGTTAGATTTATGTTTTTAGATATATAAATTCTCAATTCGGCCATTAGACATGATCTAAACATTTAAAAATCCCTGCAAATCAATTTTTGTTAGGTTTCAAATATTCTACACCGTTAAACTAACCAATTTACTATTTAGGTCGTCTGTTTTTCTCCTACTTGATGCATGGGCAAAAAATATTCAAAACACTTGATTTTTAGTTTATAGATACTTGAAATAATATAGATTAACTTCAACGGACTGGGTCTTGTATTCGAATGTCAGGTGTTGGTAATAGAAATGGCTCGGCCTTGAATCCTTCTAGAATGATACAAGTGTGTGTATGGTAGAGTTATAATACACATAAGTGTAGCTAACTTGAGTTACACACACAAACCATTTTTAATCACAAAAAATTTTACTTGGTGGGATACAAACAAAAATTAGGGCGAGTGATCCCCTCAAGGAATTTAAAAATATTTTTTTATGGTGGAAAAATGTGTGTGTAACTAAAGTTAGCTACGCCTGTGTGTATTGTAACTTTACCCATGTGCACGCGTGTGTGTAAGGAGAGAGAGAAATAGACTTGTGTCATTTCGGAAGGATTCGAGAGCGAATCCTTTCCATTCAAATACCGACATTTGAATATAAGATCCACTCCGTTGAAGTTGATATATATTATTTCAAGATTTATAAACCAAAAATCAAGTGTAGAATACTTTTTGCCCATGCATCAGGTAAGAAAAAAATGAAAAACGTAAATAGTGAGTTGGTTAGTTTAACGGTGTAGAACATTTGAAACCCAATGAAAATTAATTTGTAGGAATTTTTAAATGTTTAGATCATGATCAATGGCCCGATCGATAATTTGTATGTCTAAAGATATAGATCTAACCAACTCAATACTTTTGGCCATTTATTTTGTGCTGCTTGATGGATGGGCAAAAAGTATTCAAAACACTTGATTTTTGGTTTATAGATACTTGAAATAATATAAATTAACTTGTGTCCTTTCAAAGGATTTGAGTCTAAATCCTTCCCACTCAAATACAACCCTCCAACATTTGAATACAAAATTCACTCTGTTGAAGTTGATTTATATTATTTCAAGTATCTATAAACCAAAAATCAAGTGTTTTGAATACCTTTTTTCCATTCATCAAGCGGCGCAAAATGGACGGCCGAAAGTTATGAGTTGGCTAGATCTATGTCTTTAAACATACAAATTCTCGATCCGGACATTTGATTATGATCTAAACATTTAAAAACCCCTGCAAACTAATTTTTGTTAGGTTTTAAATGTTCTACACGTTAAACTAACCAGCTCACTATTTAAGCCGTCCGTTTTTCCCCTACTTGATGGACCGGCAAAAAGTATTCAAAACACTTGATTTTTGGTTTCAAAAAATGGACGACATAAATAGTGAGTTGGTTAGTTTGACGGTGTATGTCACGCCCCGCTTCCCAAAATACGCTGGAGCGGAGACGCGACACGAGTCGGCGACGCATATAAGCAAGGAAAATACCTCACGTATACGAGCTAAGCCTAAAGTAACCTGAACAAGTTATAAATCTAAACCATAATAATCAAGGATCACTGCAATAATACATATAAAGACTACACATGATCTGGAATGAAATAAGGAACAGAATAGAAGCCAAAGGTGATATACAGGAATCAAAGAATAATAGCAGGAATAAAGAAAGGAAAGAATACCAGAATCAAAAGAGAGAGTCCGGTTCCTCACAAGTCGTACAGTCTCATCGTACATCTGCACAATAGAACAAGCGTCCAATATCTGGACGTGCAAATCCAGGATCGACAGAAAGCGACCTAGTGAGTGTGTGTGTGTAAAGGGGAGAGCTCGTGCATATAAACAAGGTGCATAAAGCAATAACAAGAATAACTGCAGATATAAGATAATCAAATAACATGATACATAAGCAACTGAATAACAATAGCAAGAATAAGAGTACAGGTACAAGACAAGTAAAAGAACTGTAACAAACAACAGATGTCTAGGTGTATATCCTAGCAATATCACTAACCTAGTACATAATCTGGTCCTGGTTACAATCATGTGTCTATCATAATGATATATATAGATATACAATCAGGTGATTACAGTCAGTCACAATGCATCAACAGTTTATTATTAATTATGTCGGCGAACACTAATTGTCACATGTAATAGACGCATCCCATACTACGCCTACCACACATGCCAATCGATGTCCTCAGTTATTGAAACTGATTAGTTGGAGACATTATCCATGCTTTAGGTGGGTCCCGTATATACCCGGGACCACGGCCCAGACTCCTGGCGCTGAACCAGGACCTACCGCAAGGTAGTCAGGAACATGAAAACAGGAAACAGGTACATGTATAACATGTATAATAGGAACAGGACGGGGTGTCAGTCACCCCACGGAAACCCTGCAGTGGAACCCTCTTTCGGCTGCGCAACCTAAATCCTAGGTCCACCCAAAATACGGACGCTGTCTCCTCCATCAATCTCCCAATCCTAGTGTAAGTTGTTTGTTATCATGTTTTAGTTTATCAAAATTATTTAATGTGCATGTTACTTAAATCAATGGGATAACTCAGTGATAGTCACGGTAACAATATCAACATGTAATCAAGATACCGGTATAACATAAATATACAATATCAAGGAACAGGATACCGGTATGACAGGAATATATAACAAGTATAACATGCGGGTGTTGTTACCGTATAATAATATTTTCCCAGCAATTAAGTAACATGGGCAAGATAGTTATCAGGTAAATACCAAGTATAATCAGTCAGGTTCCACAGATAAATCATGATTATTCAAGATGAGTAATGACTTACTGTCATGGATAGAATAATCCAGGCAAATTATGAAATCAACTAATATTCTCAAAGTCATTGATACATCCAGCTCTCAATAACTGAAATAACAATTATTCTGATACATATAATCAAATCCTCACACTCCATTCCGACCAAATCGTCACACACTCTCACTTCTATCAAAGCTAATCATAAGATCCTAAAACTCAAGTAGCATATCAAGGATATATATATATATATATATATCTAAAGTCCACCAGATCAAGTCAACCCAGTCAACACCTATCCCTCAAAATCAGATCCATCCATTTATAGCCAAGACTATAACTGAGGGTAAAGTCCTCTATCCATAAAAGATCTAAGAACAGCAGTCAGACCAAAGTTAGTCGACTAGGGGGAAGGAGCAAGTCGACTAGGATAAGGGTTAGTCGACTAACAAATATAATAAGTCGACTATAAAGGGTACTAGTCGACTAACAGGGAAGGCAAGTCGACTAACATATAAGTAGTGGTCAGCACAGAGGCTACACAACTTCCAGAACAGAAACTAGTCGACTAAGGATATGACAAGTCGACTAATATAAGATATTAGTCGATTAATAGGAATATCAAGTCGACTAACAGGAGGAGTAAGTCGACTATAAGAAAGGGCCAGTCGACTAACATAGGTTACAGTCGATAAACAGAGAGTGCACAACAATTCTAAACGGGAACCTAGTCGACTAGGGGTCTATGGTAAGTCGACTAATAGGTGTATTAGTCGACTAACAAAGTGGGCAAGTCGACTAATACCTCTACCTACACACCTGATATTGAAAAACACTCACACAATGACAATCCAACAAGATCAAGCTCCTCTATAAACTGATCAAGATCCAATATAAATATATCATAGGTCAACTCCAACTCTAACTAAGTCAATGCCAGTCCAAGTATCAGCAAATCAGTATATTGGTAAAGTAATGTCATATCTAACACTCCCCGATATCCACGGGAATTCTAGTCGGATAATCACCAACCACTGTCAATAAACACTGTGCCTAATATATGTCCTCTAATCTCAAATATAACGTAGTTCAACTGATAGTAGATCAAATCAAGTCACAGTTCAGGGTATCCAATGCTAGGCCTAAGCCAATATCAGCGATCTACCGACACATGAAATGACACTAATCAATACTCTGATCAACAAAATAAATAAGGTGAATGTTCGCTCATGACTCATAGAGTGATACAGGTATTCACACTGGTAAAATAAATCAAATAGTCACATGAAATGATAAAAGTAAAACATAATATATATATATAGACAACGGTAAATAAGAAAATGAGACAAAAGCAAACACTCACATGACATGACGCGGTTTTGGAACCGAATCGCCGTCTGGTCTTCATTGCATGAACCGGTACTGATCTACGGATCATCCCATGGATCGGTCTCCAAATCGCCTATGTATCGAGTCCACAACGGCACGAATCCGGATCAGGTCCGGGTCTCCTGCAACGGGTCCGGATCGCCGCAACATGCCACCGAACAATCAAGGACACACGTATACATATACAATACGTACGGCACATACACTCTACAGACACGAGCACACTGTCAAGCATACGCCCATACAAATACATACTCGTATACGTTACATATACATATATGAATACACACACAGCCCAAACTCACCTGTACATACACATATGCATGTATCAATACAATTACTCAAATAAAGCACCACACACAAGATCCTCAATGCACACAGCAAGCACACTTAACTAATACATGCATGTACATCCCCATCATATAATTATTTACACCAAAGTTAATTAATAATACTACCATTCAAAAATAAAGCCTCACCAACATGCAAGCACACTAAAACACCTAAACTACACTGTACATACAAAATAATAATAGAGAAGGGAAAAGAGAGGACTCACATAATAATGTGGTGATTTGCGGCGCGCCGACGGAGCTCCGGTGGAGGCGTCGGGGACCGTGGAGGGTGTCGTTGGATAGAGAATATCGCCGTGAAGGGCGTGGGTGCGTTCGCGCTCGCCGATGGAGATCCACGGCGACTCACGGAGAGCCGGAAAATGACATCTCACACACAATAATTTGTCCACATGAAATAACACACATTATTTCATTAACATTTCATTCATTGATATAATATACAAATACCTTTAATAAAACCTGCTCATGTATGCAAAATAATAAAGGGAGAGAGAGAGGAGATAACCCACGGCAGCATAGGGGAAGGGTGCATGGCTGGTCCAAGGAGAGGTTGGTGGCGCATCATGGAGGAAAGGGAAATATTGACGAGGGCTTGGGGAGTGAGGTGCGTGAGCAGATAGGCAGCCATAGGGCTGTTGTTGCAGTGGGAGTGGGTGCGGCCAATGGCTTGTTGCCATGGTTGCTACGATGGAGCTCGCGGCTTATGGTTGATGCCGATGGAGACGGGACTCGGCTGGGGCGGCTGTGCGGTGGAGATGGTGCTGATTTGTTGCCTATCATGAAGAAGAAGGAGATATCCGGCCAAGGTGGAGATGGGCATGGCTGTTGCGGCATGGAGATGATGTGATGGTGGTGGCGGCGGCTCACGACGGCTCCGGTAAGAGGAGGGATGCTCGGAGGTCTGGACTCGCTCTGGGGTGTTGCCGAGGGGGCTGCCGTGGAGGAGGATCTCCGGGTGATGGAGGAAGAGGGAAAGATATGACGGCTGTGCGGTTGGGGAAAAAAGAGATTAGTATTAGGGTTAGGATTTAGGTTAAGAATAGGGTTATATAGGGAGGTAATTTGGTTATTGGGTTTCGGGTAACGGGTTTGCTAATGGGTTGAGGGTTTGGGTTATGAATTGGATTTGGGTAATGGATATAGGATCAGATAACGGGTCAAGGGTTTGGATCATGATATGGGGATAAAAGAGGATACGGGTAGTGGAGTTTGGGTATGGATTAGATAACGGGTATAGGGACAAGGGATAAGACATGAATAAAAATTGTAACGCCCCGATCCCAAGGATACGGAGACGTTATGGCGACGTACATACGCGAGGTGGAAACACGCTCACGCGTACGTTAGGCCTCAGTACAGGACATAGCTTCCATATAGGCATGAGTTCCAGCATGAAATAAGTACAAGCATACCTGCAGAAATAGGTCAGCGATCATAACAGATGTGACAAATAGGGACAAATAAGATAACGAAAATAAAGCACTAAGATACCTAGGCATAGTCCCGATGAGGAATCCACTATGTGACTCCAAAGCACTCTCTGCTACAACGGTAACTCGGATCTCCAAATCTGGGCACGCAAACTCAGGGTCGTCAGAAAGCAACCTAGTGAGTGGTAAAATGAAGGAGGCAGTAATATACTATAATAATACAAGCACGATACATATATATAATACATGATGTTGTAATAGTGATACCATATAATATATAATAAGCAGTAGAAAAATATAAACATGTAAGCAGTGAAAATATATAAACAGGTCATCTTTGTCATCATCGGGTCATGTCTCTAATCGTGTCCAGGTTATGTCATAAATAATATTGTCTAGTGGTGACGTGACCGAGGTGAATATGCAGGTGGACATATGCACTATGAACATGCAGGTAAGTATATGCAATATGGACATGCAGGTGGACATATGCAATATAATCACAATAAAGATGTCTGCAAGTTACAGAATATATGCAATGCAGAACATGCATAGTATGCCACTACATACAGTGTAACATGTACCAGGTAATGTAATAAAGTATACATGTGCATGAGTAGTAGGTCACTACAGGAAATGTAACAGTAAACAGATACAGTATCAATGTATACATATAACATGATAGTAGATAAATGATCAGGAACAGTAACAAGGACAACTAAACATGTATCAGGCAAGTCATGTCAAAGTCATATCATTTATACAATAGTGGCAATCAGTACCACATGGTATTTTAATTACTCTCTTCCAGTGTCCCATACCACTGACAGTTCATACTGGAGCCCGCACTCCAGTCGAACCCATCCGGACATGGCCTACGGGTACCATTATCCAAACGAGAGAGTAACCAAATAACAAGTGTTCCCGACGTCACAATTGTGTATACTGGTTTATTATGTTAATTGGAAACCCATGGTCGAGGAGTTCTTATCGGGTGGGTGTATCCCGTACATACCCGGGACAACGGCCTTATCAGACCCCTGGCTGCTGAGACCAGGACCAGCCCGCTAGAGCTGTAACATGTAACATGAGTAACAGACGGTAGCCAGCACTACCCCGTCCCCTGCAGTGGGACGAACAATGGATCCAGACATCCACCCGATATGATTTAATCAACCGTCGAGTCTCCCCCATACCCAAGTTATCTTTCTGATCTGATAGGTCAAGTATACAAGGTAACAAGAATAAATACAGTACATGATACGGGTAACATGATAACCGGACCTGAGCTCTGTTGATAGCATAGAACCATATAACGGGAAACGGAAATAATATCACGAGAACAATATAACGAGAAACGGGAACAAGAGATGTGGGATTCCCACATATCGCCTATCAACAGTTCTCATGTCCAGTAACAGGAATATCCATATCAGTAACAGGAAACAATCATATAACATGAATACGGGAACATGGAACAATAATACATGTAATAAGCACGGTGATCCATACGACAAGAAGATAGAAACAACACAGACATGTGGAACTGTAATATGTAAGCATGACATATATATGTATGATGATCATGCTAATATGACATGCAGTAGCCCGTGCAGTGATATGCCGAGAATTCATGTAACGAGGATGATAATACATTACATAACTGTATTTCGTGAAGTGGTGTCGCTACGTATCGGTGGGCCATGCCTACGAAATAATAGGTGTGCCGTGTTATAGTATCTGTGCACCATGTACAGGTAATAGCTGTGGTCAGTGTCTACTATCATGTACAGTGAACTACAGTATCCGTGTAGCCATAAGTCTGCGTAGCACTAATATATGTAGGAACAGTAGTCGACGGTGTCTTATAGTAACGGTGTCTAGCATGCATGTCAAGTACTAGTGTAATGTCATAGTGTATTTGTGGATCAGTATGCATGTAACGTGACTGTGATACAAGCCATGTCATAATGGTGTACACGAATATGGTGACATGGTGGCCCGGGTGTCAGTGGCTATGAAGGTATGATAACTGTGTCCGATCGTCTCTGCCAATATTATTGGTAATCTAAGTGCCTCATTATCTTTCTCCTAAATCAGGAAATACCTAACCATGTGCTAGGTTATTCCTATTACAATGCATGTCCAATCATTACCAGTTAATAATTAATAGTTATCGCATTTTATCCATAATCAATGTCTGTCACAGCAAGCAATCATGATAAAATATAATTTATAAAATAAAAACACTCACAAACTAGCTATAGGCCTGTATCTCTCTTTCCCACGATCGCAACGGATCCAGAATCGTCCAAATCGGAGTCCGGATGCTCCCGATATCGCCCGAACACTATAAATAAGCAAAGTGGGTTAAATATGTAAATTTAAATGCAATTAAGAACATGAAACAGGGTTTTCCGCAAATGTACCTTGTGGATGCGGGTTTGGGCTTATTGGGTAACGGGTTTCTAAGCAACAATAGAATTATAGTGGGTTCGGGTGTGAATCCGAACCCAACAACACACTCACATACCACACACACACACACACACACACACACACACACACACACAACAGCACACAAATACACCACAGTCACATTCACACACACAACACACACACACACACAAAACAACAAACACACACCACCACACACACACACAACACACACACACCAAACACACACCACCACACACACACACAACACACACACCAAACACACACCACCACACACACACACACAATTACTTAACAGCTGCTGCTGTGGGCGCCAGGACCGGCCAGCGCCGCTGGCCGACGGTGGAGGAGCCCGCCGCGGCGGGGGAGGGAGAGAGAGAGGGAGTGAAGAGAGAGAGAGTGAGAGAGTGAGAAAACAGGGGAAAAGAGGGGCGGCACCCATGGCCGGAGACGGCAACGGCCAAGGCCGGCTGGGCGCGGCCCCGCCGGCCGGGCACGCACCGCAGCGCGTGGCCGGGGGAAAGCACGGCGGTGGCACGCCGGCCACCGCCAGGGCATGGGTCGGTCTCTCTGGACAGGGGAGAGATAAGAGAGAGAGAGAGAGTGATAGAGAGAGAGAATTAGGGAAGAGAGAGAAAAGAAATGGTTGAGAGAGAGAGGTTTGGAGATGGAGAGAGAAAATCCATGGGAGGAGAGAGAGAGAGGAGGGATTTAATGGGGGACTAAGTCGGTGGAGATGGGTCAAAGGCGGTGGAAGCGTGGAGCTCTCCAGAGAAATGGAGAAGAAAGGAGAAGAAAAGAAAGAAAAGAAAGATAAAAAAAATAATAATAGTTAATTATTATTATATTAGCCCCATATTTGACCAGCTCCGAACAGTGTCCAAAAATTACAGAAAATAGAGAATATTATCTTGAGATGTAATATGAAAACGGTTTGAAGAAATTTTATCCGGTCTGCAAATTAAAAATCCGGAGTGTCTCGCCGATATCGGGCGACACCGGTTTGGCCTGATTTTCGATAAATTCAGAAAAATCCCCAAAAATACCCGAACGTAGAAAAGACGATTCTAAGACACACGGTGAAAGCGAATTCTCAAAATACAACTCCATTTGTGAAATAAAAATCGGAAGGCCGGTTATCGGTATCGGTCGACACCGATTACGAAGATTTTCCAAAATAATCCAGAAAATCCTGAAAAATCTAAAATATTAGAAAATAATTTTTGAAACTAAAATTGGCTCAATCGGACTACCACGGAGGTCAAATTAATTTTTGTACGTCGTATCGCGTACCGATACTGTGATACGTACATCGGGGATCAGGGGGTTACATTTCTCCCCACCTTACAAAATTGCGTCCTCACAATTTCCATTCAGGTGTGAATGAGAGCAATATTTTCAACCCCAGAGCCTAAATGTGACGGGTCCACGACACTTCCGCTGCGCACTCTGCTATTTCTAAGGAACTCAGGATGGAGAAGTATGGTAGTGAACGAATCCTAATGGACGGGAAGCAAGACGATGCAAGGAAAATGAGAAGGAAATCGGATGTTTTGGTTGACAATTAGAAGGAAGGAAGGAATACAAATGAGTTAAGGAATGAATTGTCAAAGTCATGGTATTCTTGTACTCGTTTCTGGAATCCCCAAATTCAATACAGATCAGTTAATCTGTACCTGACTGTACTGTTGGTAAACGCCCAAGCATTGACCCAGGTGGTTACCCACACCAGGTGCGAACCTAGGCTCTGATACTACTATGTAACGCCCCGATCCCAAGGATACGGAGACGTTATGGCGACGTACATACGCGAGGTGGAAACATGCTCACGCGTACGTTAAGCCTCAGTACAGGACATAACTTCCATATAGGCATGAGTTCCAGCATGAAATAAGTACAAGCATACCTGCAGAAATAGGTCAGCGATCATAACAGATGTGACAAATAGGGACAAATAAGATAACGAAAATAAAGCACTAAGATACCTAGGCATAGTCCCGATGAGGAATCCACTATGTGACTCCAAAGCACTCTCTGCTACAACGGTAACTCGGATCTCCAAATCTGGGCACGCAAAACCCAGGGTCGTCAGAAAGCAACCTAGTGAGTGGTAAAATGAAGGAGGCAGCAATATACTATAATAATACAAGCACGATACATATATATAATACATGATGTTGTAATAGTGATACCATATAATATATAATAAGCAGTAAAAAAATATAAACATGTAAGCAGTGAAAATATATAAACAGGTCATCTTTGTCATCATCGGGTCATGTCTCTAATCGTGTCCAGGTTATATCATAAATAATATTGTCTAGTGGTGACGTGACCGAGGTGAATATGCAGGTGGACATATGCACTATGAACATGCAGGTAAGCATACGCAATATGGACATGCAGTGGGCATATGCAATATAATCACAATAAAGATGTCTGCAAGTTACAGAATATATGCAATGCAGAACATGCATAATATGCCACTACATACAGTGTAACATGTACCAGGCAATGTAATAAAGTATACATGTGCATGAGTAGTAGGTCACTACAGGAAATGTAACAGTAAACAGATACAGTATCAATGTATACATGTAACATGATAGTAGATAAATGATCAGGAACAGTAACAAGGACAACTAAACATGTATCAGGCAAGTCATGTCAAAGTCATGTCATTTATACAATAGTGGTAATCAGTACCACATGGTATTTTAATTACTCTTTTCCAGTGTCCCATACCACTGGCAGTTCATACTGGAGCCCGCACTCCAGTCGAACCCATCCGGACATGGCCTACGGGTACCATTATCCAAACGAGAGGTAACCAAATAACAAGTGTTCCCGACGTCACTATTGTGTATACTGGTTTATTATGTTAATTGGAAACCCATGGTCGAGGAGTTCTTATCGGTGGGTGTATCCCGTACATACCCGGGACAACGGCCTTATCAGACCCCTGGCTGCTGAGACCAGGACCAGCCCGCTAGAGCTGTAACATGTAACATGAGTAACAGACGGTAGCCAGCACTACCCCGTCCCCTGCAGTGGGACGAACAATGGATCCAGACATCCACCCGGTATGATCTAATCAACCGTCGAGTCTCCCCCATACCCAAGTTATCTTTCTGATCTGATAGGTCAAGTATACAAGGTAACAAGAATAAATACAGTACATGATACGGGTAACATGATAACCAGACCTGAGCTCTGTTGATAGCATAGAACCATATAACGGGAAACGGAAACAATATCACGAGAACAATATAACGGGAAACGGGAACAAAAGATGTGGGATTCCCACATATCGCCTATCAACAATTCTCATGTCCAGTAACAGGAATATCCATATCAGTAACAGGAAACAATCATATAACATGAATACGGGAACATAGAACAATAATACATGTAATAAGCACGGTGATCCATACGACAAGAAGATAGAAACAACACAGACATGTGGAACTGTAATATGTAAGCATGACATATATATGTATGATGATCATGCTAATATGACATGCAGTAGCCCGTGCAGTGATATGCCGAGAATTCATGTAACGAGGATGATAATACATTACATAACTGTATTTCGTGAAGTGGTGCCGCTACGTATCGGTGGGCCATGCCTACGAAATAACAGGTGTGCCGTGTTATAGTATCTGTGCACCATGTACAGGTAATAGCTGTAGTCAGTGTCTACTATCATGTACAGTAAACTACAGTATCCGTGTAGCCATAAGTCTGCGTAGCACTAATATATGTAGGAACAGTAGTCGACGGTGTCTTATAGTAACGGTGTCTAGCATGCATGTCAAGTACTAGTGTAATGTCATAGTGTATTTGTGGATCAATATGCATGTAACGTGACTGTGATACAAGCCATGTCATAATGGTGTACACGAATATGGTGACATGGTGGCCCGGGTGTCAGTGGCTATGAAGGTATGATAACTGTGTCCGGATCGTCTCTGCCAATATTTATTGGTAATCTAAGTGCCTCATTATCTTTCTCCTAAATCAGGAAATACCTAACCATGTTCTAGGTTATTCCTATTACAATGCATGTCCAATCATTACCAGTTAATAATTAATAGTTATCGCATTTATCCATAATCAATGTCTGTCACACCAAGCAATCATGATAAAATATAATTTATAAAATAAAAACACTCACAAACTGGCTATAGGCCTATAGCTCTCTTTCCCACGATCGCAACTGATCCAGAATCGTCCAAATCGGAGTCCGGATGCTCCCGATATCGCCCGAACACTATAAATAAGCAAAGTGGGTTAAATATGTAAATTTAAATGCAATTAAGAACATGAAACAGGGTTTTCCGCAAATGTACCTTGTGGATGCGGGTTTGGCTTATTGGGTAACGGGTTTTCTAAGCAACCAATAGAATTATAGTGGGTTCGGGTGTGAACCCGAACCCAACAACACACTCCCATACCCACCCACACACACACACACACACACACACACACACACACACACAACAGCACACAAATACACCACAGTCACATTCACACACACAACACACACACACAAAACAGCAAACACACACCACACACACACACAACACACACACACCAAACACACACCACCACACACCCACACAACACACACACACCAACACACACACCACCACACACACACACACAATCACTTAACAGCAGCAGCAGCAGAGGTGCTGCTGCTGCTGTGGGCGCCAGGACCAGCCAACGCCGCTGGCCGGCTGTGGAGGAGCCCGCCGGCGCTGGCCGACGGTGGAGGAGCCCGCCGGCGGCGGGCCTGGCCGCCGGCGGTGGGTCAGGCTGAGGGGAGTGAGAGAGAGAGAGAGTGAGAAAAAAGGGGAAAAGAGGGGCGGCACCCATGGCCGGAGACGGCAATGGCCAAGGCCGGCTGGGGCGCGGCCGCCGCCGGCCGGGCACGCACCTGCGGCGCGTGGCCGGGGGAAAGCACGGCGGTGGCACGCCGGCCACCGCCCAGGGCATGGGTCGGTCTCTCTGGACAGGGGAGAGATGAGAGAGAGAGAGAGTGATAGAGAGAGAATTAGGGAAGAGAGAGAAAAGAAATGGTTGAGAGAGAGAGGTTTGGAGATGGAGAGAGAAAATCCATGGGAGGAGAGAGAGAGAGGAGGGATTTAATGGGGGACTAAGTCGGTGGAGATGGGTCAAAGGCGGTGGAAGCGTGGAGCTCTCCAGAGAAATGGAGAAGAAAGGAGAAGAAAAGAAAGAAAAGAAAGAAAAAAAAAATAATAGTTAATTATTATTATATTAGCCCCATATTTGATCAGCTCCGAACAGTGTCCAAAAATTACAGAAAATAGAGAATATTATCTTGACACGTAATATGAAAACGGTTTGAAGAAATTTTATCCGGTTTGCAAATTAAAAATCCCGGAGTGTCTCGCCGATATCGGGCGACACCGGTTTTGGCCCGATTTTCGATAAATTCAGAAAAATTCTCAAAAATACCCGAACGTAGAAAAGATGATTCTAAGACACACGGTGAAAGCGGATTCTCAAAATACAACTCCATTTGTGAAATAAAAATCGGAAGGCCGGTTATCGGTATCGGTCGACACCGATTACGAAGATTTTCCAAAATAATCCAGAAAATTTCAGAAAATCCTGAAAAATCTAAAATATTAGAAAATAATTTTTGAAACTAAAATTGGCTCAATCGGACTACCACGGAGGTCAAATCAATTTTTGTACGTCGTATTGCGTACCAATACTGTGATACGTACATCGGGGATCAGGGGGTTACAAAAATCAAGGGAAAGGAAATATTACAAATACCACTACAAAATAATAATCCAATATTAACAACAACATTACTTAACCAAAATATTAATAATAATAATGCCAATAACATTACATGACCATACTAATAATAATAAATAATAATAATAATATCACCAGTAAAATAAAATAAATACTTTAGAAAAAAAAAATACAGTAGTTTAGATTAGGGATATTACAGTGTAGAACATTTGAAACCTAACAAAATTTGGTTTTCTAGAGGTTTTTAAATGTTTAGATCATAATCAAATGGCCGGATTGAGAATTTTTATGTCTAAAGACATAGATATAACCAATTCACTGCTTTCGGTAGTCTATTTTGCGCCGCTTGATAGAAAGAGATAGACTTGAGCCCTTCCATAAGGATTTGAGCCCGAATCCTTTCAATTCAAATATAACTATCCGACATTCGGATACAAGATCCACTCCGTTGAACTTGATTTATGTTATTTCAAGTATCTATAAACCAAAAATTAAGTTTTTTATAATACTTTTTGCCCGCCCATCAAACAACACAAAATGGACGACCGAAAGTAGTGAGTTGTTTAGATTTATGTCTTTAGACGTAAAAATTCTCGATCTGGCTATTTGATTATGATATAAACACTTAAAAACCCCTACAAATCAATTTTTTTTAGGTTTCAAATGTTCTACGCCGTTAGACTAACCAACTCACATTGAGACCGTCTGTTTTTCCCTACTTTATGCATAAGTAAAAAGTATTCAAAACACTTGATTTTTGATTTATAGATACTTGAAATAATATAGATCAACTTTAACGGAGCGGATTTTGTATTCGAATGTCAGAGGGTTGTATCTGAGTTGGAAGGATTCAGGCTCAAATCCTTTTGGAAGGACACAACTCACTCACTCTCTCTCTCTCTCTCTCTACGTGTGTGTGTGTGTGTGTGTGTGGCGATTCCATACATGGAGAAAAACTATTTGCACATTCAAACAATATCTATAATAATTTATTCAAAAATGCGGATGTGATCAAAGCCTATTATTATGAGAAAAGACGCACAATATCCCTTTGAGCAGCAAGAGAGACATAATCTTTACGATTTTTTCATTATGTTCGAATTGTTCCTTATGTCCTACATACACCAAGGGATGCGAAAACAGGCTGGGCCATCCTCGTCCTGAGTCCGGCGGGTCAGAGATCGGGCCGGGCCGAGCCCGAGCCCGCCCGCAAATCCCGGGTGGCCCCCCTAAGGGCGACTCGGGCCCAACGCGGGATTTTTGTAAAAAAATAAAAAAACTTATAAAAAAAATCTAAAATAAATCTAAAAATATTTACACAATTTTGGACAAAATTGATACAAGCTATAAAATGCAAATGTAAATTTTTTTATTAACAATCCAATAGATTGGATAAATTGATACAAATACAAATGAATAATATGGATAAAAAGATAAAATTACAAATGTTGTATATAGATTGAATGAAGTTTAAATTGATTCAAATACAAATAAAAAAAGATTTTCATTTATTCACTCATCTTCTGGAGACTCTACAATGATTTTTATCTACTGTTTTATTTTGACTTATCGTCTCCACATCGAGCTAATTGTTCCCGCAAATACTCATTTCGATGGCTTGATGTCAAACAATTTCTCGTATTAGTTAGCATACGAGGAATATAAACACCAGAATGTTAAAAAGCTTGAGGAACTAGAGAACTTAAGAGAGCTTGAGGAACTTGAAGGAGCTTGAGAAAGTTTGACCACCTGAGAGCTTTAGCACTTGAGAATTTAAGAGAAATTTTTGGTAATGAAATGAAGTGGGGAAGAGTGAGTATTTATAGGGGGAAGAGGTAGTTAAAATGTAATTTTTTAAAAAATAATTTTTCGGCCACTATGCCGTTGGTGGGGGGGGGGGTTTGTAAAAAAATTACACCCTCCAAACCACTAATACCTGAGCCTGATATAGCTGTGGGGGGGTTTTGTAGAAAAAATTACAAACTCCCCCCATTTTTGGCCCAACGGCTCTGAGCCGTTGGCTCGCCAGGCGGGGTCCGGTTCTGCCCGACCGGATTGTGGGCAATGATCCTCAAACCAGCGCATGCCACGGGTTTGGGGATGGGCCTGGGCCGCGGGCCGAGGCCACCAGCGCCGGGACATGCCCGATCCAACCTGGGCCGGGCCCAGGGGCCCTGGGCCGTTCGCACCCCGACACACACCCTGCCGTTCATTTTCTTGTCTTTTTACCCTACCACCACTTTATTCATGATGATTCTCCCCAGTCTCCTGTGGGTAGTTTCTGTCATCATCCCTCACGAGCCCGAATTCTTGAATCTTACGAATTTCCGCCCCGTCCGAAATTTTCCTTATTTCCGCCGGTCATTAATTCTCCTTTGTCTTATTTCTGATGGAACCATTTAGCCTAACATCTCTCCTGCACGTCAAACTATGTTTCTTTGTCCTCCGTCACTTCCAACAAAAATACCAGTGGTGTTCTCTTATCTCTCTCACGGTCCACTTCAAAGAATCTATCTATGTTCGTTCCAGCAGCAAATAAAAGGACTCAATCACAGTCTGCGAATTATTCGCCGGCGAGGAGAGGCGCCGGTTAAATTAAATAAATGCCACCGGTCCTTTTTCTGGTCCTCTTCGTCGGTCCCCTCCTCGGTCTGTTGGTCCGCCGGACATGGGTGCTGTCGGTGGCCCGGCAGGAGGCGGTGAGGCGATTGGTCCTCCTCGCGGTCGAGGAGGCCGCCAGGGCCGAGTTAGAGTGTTCCACGGGGGACGCGAGGGCCGAGCTAGAGTGTTCCGCGGGGACACCCGCTGCTGCCGCTGCTGGTGATGATGACGTCAGCATCGAGAGTACGCAGAGGCAGTGCGCGGTGTGCTACAGTCCCACGACCACTCGGTGCTCCCGTTGCAAGGCCGTGAGATACTGGTCAGTTTCAGTATATAATTTGGGCTTCTCTTTTTATAAAAAAATGATTTTTGTTGTTGTTATTAAAGGGTACATTTTTGCTAATTTGGTATTTTAATGGAAAATGATGAATAGACCCAGAATTGTGTTTATCTTTTCGTTTTTCTGTATGTATGCAACGATATGCTGCACTATTGTACATGGATTGTGTTTCCCATTTGTCTCTTTCAATTTTGTTATTTTTTTGGGTTTTTTGGGTGAATTTGTTTCGTTGAGCAAATGGGGCTTTTCTCTCTTTTTGGAAGACAATTGAGGTCCTTTATCTCCAGTGCTTGTTGAAATTGTTGCACTATAATGCAACATTGTTGCAATCGATCGATGGGTTGGCTACCTGGAAATTGATTTTTTTTTTAATATATAACTATCATTCAGAAAATTGCACTTTACATATTTTTCCCCCTTTCTGGCTAATGAAGAGACGAGATAAGTGTTTTTGTTTATTCATCGTCCGATGCACCATTGTTTTGATGCAAATTATTGAAAATGGAACAGGGAGCTCTGTAGTTTTGTTATCGTGTTTATTTTATGCTGATGAAGTTTCAGGGCTGAAGAAGAAGATATACGATACAATGTCTGGATTCGATAAAGTTTTAGATATCGTACAACCCAAACTATAATAAATAATGATGTAAATATGATAGCAGTTTTGGGCAAGTAGAGATTTTGGGTTGCCAATGCTCGATTATGGGTCTAAAGTTCTTTCTTTTCTTAATTGTGTAATTGGATTGCATTTGTGTGACCTGAGAAGTGAGGTGTGAAATTGGTGCTCCGTTGCTGGTTTTATGAGTATGCCGTCACACATAGTTTGGAGAAAGAAATAATGGATTTAAATATTGTCTCTCATTGCAGTTATAGATGTAAAATTTTGTCATTTGTACTTTTGTAGTTCAATTATCACAAGTTTGGCTTGATGTTTTATTGAACTCGTGGATTTTCGCTTTCTCCATCCTATGGATAGATCACTACTCCTTGAATTGTGACTAGCATCCACTGCTGACTTTTATTGATATAGACCAACCTTTTAAGGGTAAAATTTTTTTCCCTATGAAATGAGTAAGGTGGGCCAGAAGCCACTAAGAAAATACACTTTCCATATATGTTTGCAGATAGGAAATTGATTCATCCCCTTTATGCACAAATTGTATTCAATACCATGTGGTTAAGGATTTAGTTAATTAATTGAACTTGTCATATATGTTCAGAGAAAGGAGGGAAAAAATAAACTTAAGAAAATAATAGAAGTATAAATGACACCTGCACCGATTTTCATAAGTCACAACTAGGTAAGACGATTCGTAGTTTCGTGCATGGCAAAGGATCCAATCCTGGATATGGTATTTGGTAAAGTACAAGGCCAGTACTTGTTCTTCTAGTTGCGGATAGTAAAATCTGAATGCGCTATCTTATTAGTGGGGGTAAAAAAAGGAAAGAAATACCGAGTGACTGAAAGATAGCACAATCTTTATGTATTATCTACATAAGCACGGATAGTTTATTCTCTATTACATTTGTAGGCAACCACTCTTTGGTGACAGAGTTAGGTGGTTTATTATATGGAAAATCTTCACTAATTGCTCATTTTCTCGTACTTGATCTTTTTATCACCCAATACATAAGCATTCTCAGGACGTGATTGTCCATTTTGCACATCGTTAAGCAACATGCTGCATTTTCTTGTCTTACATAATTACCTAAATGGAGGCTTTTGTTCTGCCAGCCTCCTTACTTCTTTAAATATGTGCAGCTCTGGCAAATGCCAAATAGTTCACTGGAGACAAGGTCACAAGGAAGAATGCCATCCTCCACCAGTTGATCATTGTTATGGGAAAGTAAAGGTTACTTGTCCTGACACAGTACAGGGTGAACGAGGGGAATCTAGTGATGGCAGTTGTGAGACTGAAAAAGAAATATATGCTAAACCTGTTGAAACACTGTTCAAGAGATCCACATCAACTGAATCTAACTTTTCTTCCCAATTTTTTAGTGAGATTGACACTCTTGATGATGATAAGCCTTTTGTAGATACATCTGGAACTGAAAGCAGTTCTGATGCTTCTAGCTGGTCTACATTTTCGGGTCCTGTGGAACCATCTGATGATGCTCTTGGCAGTGAGGATCTTACCAGAAGTGCCTCCGAACAGTTTGCTAGCGTTAGCTCTTCTGACATCTCTCTTAATAATCTTTCTGAATCCTTGTGTGTTCACAGTTTTCCTGATATGACTGAAGGGCCTGAACCAGATGAGGGTTTTATGAAGCTTACACCTTCTGTATTTGATTATGAGAGCATTTCTGTAAATAATGCCATTTCTTTTACTAACCATAAGCCAAACATACCCGCATGTAAAAATGATGAAGTTGACGCTCCTTCTGGTACTGCTCCGTCTGGCTCTGATACAAACTCTGGACTGTCTACTGAGTGCCAGGTTGAAACAGTTGATTTTAGTGCAGTTCAAACTGCTGATACTAACATTCTCATTGATTCCCAAAACAGTCTAAAGGATGATAAATGCATTCAGCTGGATGCTGGACCCCTTTCAGATAATTCCTCTGAGATGTTGGCTCATGTCAAACCTTTCCCTTCCAACTATCAAGATGTGAATTCTTCCTGTGGAACTGCTCAATCTAAAGGTGCAAAGAAGCTGGAGAGTGGGTTTGTTACTGTTTTTGGGACTGAAAAATCAGGTCATGTTGCTAGTGAGATAGCTGAAAATGCATTGTTGGAAAGTAAACAATCGAAATGTGTATCTTCTGCTTTTCTGTTAGACCATCTATCTTCCAGTGGCAGAATATATTCTTTGCCAAGTGACACATGTTCCAAGGTTGATAATTCCCCTAAAGTTTCTACTGGACTGTCTAAAAGTATGAATTCTGTTCCAAATAGTACTAGTTACATGGAAAAATCTGTGGGGAGAGTTATTAATCAGATAAAATCCTCAGAAAGTTCGAGTCATTGTTCATCAGGGACTACTTATTACACGTCCAAAAAATACAAGGTACTTCCCGTTTGTTCTATTGTGATAGCTGCTCATTTCCTTCGGAAGTCATATAGTACTTACAACTGTGCACTCTGGTGTCCTGTCAGATGCTTTTCCCATATGATCTGTTTGTGAAACTTTACAACTCTGACAAGGTGGAACGGCGCCCTTGTGGTTTTACCAACTGTGGCAACAGGTAAATGGTTTTTGGTTCTTAAATTAGTTGGGAGTATTTTGTACTCAACCACACTTTTTCACCTGATGCTTAATATGACTAGTATCCTGTTCATTCTACAAGGGCCAGTTTTGTAGTTAAACTAGAAAGTGGATCCCATAGTGGTATATAGAGTCGTTTTCACCCTTGCTTGGTTGGAAGTTAACTTATAAGTATGCTCAAAGATTCAAGTATAGGTAGAATTCTGATCTATAATTGTACAAATTTTCTCCATCTCCTGATTACACTTTCACATTTTTCCTCCCCTCTTTTGGTTATACCAAATAACATATATGCCATCAGTTTTGCAGAGGAGGTATTATCTGGTACCTGGAAACTTGCAACTTACATATATTGAAGTCCTGCAGTCTGTTTTCATTAGCAACTTAAATGCGTATGTGTGAACCCTAGTCATATTCGTGGAATCCTGGCAGCTTAGTGGGTTAATGTAAGCCTTTAATAGTGAGGAGGGAATTTTGGTTTTTACACTCCCCGAGGATTAGGTAAGGGGATTCATGTCCTCCTTTAGGAATGAACAACCTTAATGAAATTATGAAGGAAGGATTAATTGCATCTAATCTGTTTACTGTCTCTGATAAGGATGCTTATACGTGATATGCTTTCTAGATGCTATTTGTAAGATCACTTTATAATCTTTACTAGCAGTTTAGCACTCTACCCATCACCTTAAGCTTTTGGGTAAAATGGTTAGCTAATATAGTTCTCAGAGGACCAGGTCTCAAGAGGTTCATCATTGACAGTTTAAAACATGTCTTTATCCTCATTTATGCTTTTCCAAGCAAGTTTTCTTTTTACTGGTGAACTTCTCATAGCCCGGAGGCCCGCGTGAGTGGGACTGTTAATAGTGCTTGATATTCATTGTTGGACCAACCATCAGCATAAGCTTTAGGACGAACTGGTTATCTGACCTTACTGGCTTCCTTTGACTCTGTCAATTATATTATTAACTTTCTCTATAAATTTGTTTTTTGCTTGCTGCAGTTGTTACGCTAATGCTGTGCTCCAGTGCTTGGCAGTCACACGTCCGCTTGATGTGTATCTTATGGAAGGACTCCATACTAAAAAATGCATGTCTTCACTTTACATATCTCCTATTGTACTTTTCTTAAATGAACTGTCTTTATCATCATAAATTTGACATTGATTTCTATTATTGTTTAACTTGTTAAGGTCCAAAGCAGGATTGGTGCTTTACATGTGAGCTTGAAAGTCTTCTTGTGAAGGCAAAACAAGGAAAATCTCCCTTGTCCCCTATTGGAATAATCTCTCACATAAAGAACATTGGTAAGAATCTTGGTCATGGGAGGGAAGAAGATGCCCATGAATTTTTAAGGTGAGAGTTCTCGTAATGATGTTCTCTTATGTTCACAAGTTTCTTCAAATTGTATGGTTTGCTAATCTTTGTTACTGATAATGATTTGCATGACTATTTGGAAAAAGTTATTTAATTATTTATCTCCTATGTTATAGGATTCGTTGTTGATATTTATCCAAAATATCTTTAAAAAAATCTAAACGAGAAATAGATCTTTTGAGTATCTGAATTCCATGCTAGGATAGTGTATGACTATATGGAAAAGAAATGGGAGAATGAAAACCTTATGGATCCTTTGCTTCTATCTTCCCTTGCTTGCTCTACTCTCATTTATCTTCCATTCAATTACTCTTGGAGGTACTCAGGCCAAAATCACTTTATCTTTATGCTGTTTACTGGGTGTATAAAAGCAGGTGGTGGTTCCCTGTTTATTAGTTCTTAAAAGAATTCATGTGTATTTTCTTCTGGAAAATGTTTCCTCTCTGTATCATCTTTCTTCTCTCTTTTTTATATAGTTACACCTTGAATCTTCTCTTTATTTCTGAAAGTACATAATTTACTATTAAATTTCTATATCTGTTGATGTAGGGATTTAGATAAATATAAGCACACTTTCCTAGTTAGAATTAATTTCTATGCTGATAGATGCTCTTTCCTAACATTAACATTCATTTCAATATAGCGTCCAAGAATGAGAAGAAACATCAACGTTTATTGAATCATTAGATAGCATGAGTATCTTTTGCTTCATGACGTCTCAGTGTCTGAAGAAGTGAACGCTGCTTCAAAACACTTCTTAGTACCCCCTAAACTCGTGATGAAGAAAAGAAACGTACTGCACTTTTTATTCCTTAATGCCTATACCAGTCAGTGAAAGCCTATGCTGTAGGGGTCAGCTAGGGATCCTCTTCGCTTACAGCTTGTAGTAACTCCGTAACACCACAAGTGACCTATACTGCCTAATTTTATCTTTTTGTTTTCCGATATATTGCTTTTCTAGTATATCAGCCAGTAATTACTCCATTACACACGGTGTTCAGCAGGACAAATAACACGAGAAGATATGCATAAGAAAAGCTATTATATTATCTTCTTCTTGCTATATCATTTTCTTGTTAATCTTTTTCACATGGATGCATGACATTTCATACCTGCATTTGGCAGTCGTGTTAAAGAATGATACACATCACTACTAGAAGGTACCCACCCAACCATGAACAGTTTGCATCTTAGATTAGAGAAGTTGTGTGTTAACACTCCCTCAGCATGACTGGATTATGGCTTGTTAAAAGCCTGATATGGCCAATATATGATGCCCAATGTATGATGTCCTATTCCAATACGGCCCTAATCAGTCAGGCTCCGACTTGATTGATTTTCATCAGAATAGCTTACCGACCTAAATTATACTTTCACAAACTTTTCACCTGAATCCACACCAAATACGTTACGTTCTTTGCTATAAAAGAAAGAGATCAGCTCCATCACCCCATAGATTAGAAAAGGAGTTATCAACTCTAAGCTTTCAAGCTTTCAGATGACTTGAGCACCTCATTATGTTCATATATAATGTTGAATGCAAGAAGACAGCGGAAGTTAATGTAATATGCAACAAGAACACAAAGTTCAGTTATAAAAATATTTAACGGCAAGTTGATAAACTAGCATATTATGGTAATAATACAAATCCTGGCATGAAATTTTCTGGACTTCTTTTTCTCATTTCTCATGATCTATAAGATAAATATTGATCGTTAATTTTTTTTGTTTGAAGAGCATTATGTATAGTGGATACACAGACAATCCAACAATGTAAGTTTTCTAAATAAAGTTTTTATCAAGGAATCCAGTAATACAAGCTGAGTTGTCTAAGTACCGACCAAGTTTCAAAGGGTACAAAATGTTTTAGTTGCATTTTTAGAAGTTTCTCATGTGTTTTTCTATCGTAAATGTTTAATATGTTCTTTAGACTATTTCTCAACCTAAAAGAGCTTGAAGAACTGGTACATGATTTCATGTTTAACCTGCATGAAAAATAAAGTAGATTTCACTAATCACCTTTCCCTTTCCACAATTTATCACGAGATCTCCTCTTTCCCATAGTTTCTTGCCAATATTTTACACCACATGGAGTCTTTCTTTTGTTAATTGAAAAGAGAGAATAAACAGGGTTGGAATCAGATTGACATCCAAACATAAAATTTAGTCAGTCTTTTTTTGGATCCTTATCCTCTATGCCGATGTCATTTTGGTTTTAAAATGGCTTAGACAATGATGAATTTCTATCCACAACTTGGTACAAGGAGGACCCTGTACTATTCGGTCAAAGTCATGCATTAAATCTGGTGAGAACTGGGGAACAGTTTGTGATGGGGACATCACTTCAGGATTGTGATTTTACACTAGGAGACGTCCCTGTACTATTCGATTAGGGCTCGAGGACTTGAGCTATATTAGACTGATTATCTTATTTATTTGCTCTTTATTAT
This sequence comes from Agave tequilana, assembly GCA_038442645.1. Taxonomy (NCBI): domain Eukaryota; kingdom Viridiplantae; phylum Streptophyta; class Magnoliopsida; order Asparagales; family Asparagaceae; genus Agave; species Agave tequilana. Next base: position 55,815 of record JAVJIF010033888.1, on the reverse strand, counting down.
AATTTTTGTTAGTTTATTTTAGTCCCATGTTAGTTGTGATGGAATTTCTCTGTTGATGTAGGCCTATTTAAGGTCAAGACTAGTATTGATTTTTTCAGTCTTGGATGAATTGCTTTGAAAAGTTTTGTAGCCAGTGTGCTTGGGTGAGAAATCCTAGGGAGAGATTCTCAAATTGTGATTGTTCTCCATCATTTTGGTATTAGGGCCAAATCCTGCTCTTTCCTTCCACCATTCATGAAACCCTAGACTCCACCAAAATCTTTCCCCTTCCTCAAACACTAGATCCACCGTCTATTTTATTTAGTTTTGAAAGAAAAAGAGGAAATCCCTGTTCGTCCATTGTGGATCTCCCCCCTCCGATCTCAACCATTGATGCCGACAACGCACCATCTAGCCCTCATCGCCGCCTCACAACTCATCACAACACCGATCTTCTTCGAGATTGCCTCCTTTGCAGACAACTCCGCCCAGGTTTCCACCTCTTCATCGCTGATTCCGTCAACGACAACGAACATCATCACTACTGTCGCCATGCACGCCTCTGCCGCCTACATCAAGCTCCACAAGATATCTATGTCGACGCGTCCCTTGACGTCGACGCGACCATATCGCAACAGATCCTCACTGCCATCACCGTTGCAACAACAGCAGATACTCCACCGCCTTCTCTTCTCCTTTAGCAGATCCTCCAGCGCCTTCTCGTCAGCGTTGCAATCATCTTCCTCTCAGACGTTGCCGGCGAACTCCTTTCCTTCACCCTCGACGACTCCAGATCCCTTCGACAACTCCAGATCCCCTCGACTACTCCAGATTTGCGTAGGGACCTCGCTTTCAGTTCTTCCCCTCCTTCGCGACCTCAACATCCGCCGCCGACCCCAACAGAGCCATCACCCCTCCAGTAGTTCCCTTCCGCCGACAATTTCCTCGCTGAAGTATCGCTCTCGCCACCACTGTCCGGTGACAACTGCCAACCTTTTTCCCCTGGTCGCAATTTCATTTTTTGGCGAAAACTTGGCGATCCGTAGTCAGATTTGGATGTTTTTTAGCCGTTGAGTTCGTGACAGCGAGAGCTTGCCCTAGGTAATCAGTACTCAGGTACAATTTTCTTTGAATTGAATTTTTGGTACTATTTTAAATTTTGTCATCTTAATTTTATTGATTATATGTCGTCCACTAAATAGTGTGTGTATCTGCTCGATCTTCTAGGCAATATCTTAGTATTAATTTAGAGACGACTAAAATAAAGTGGGCATCGAAATATTTGCATAGAGTTAATATTTTACAAGCTTTGAGGTTTAAATAACAATATTACTACATCAAAGTCTCCATTTTAAAAAATTTGAGCTTGCTGACATATTTATTCGATTATTGTTTGCATTGTTTCACCAAATTGTTGCTGATTCTCCACATTTTCTTCATCATCCTGCACGATTGCATTAGATCCCGTTAGTTGCATATAGGAAATAATATATTGCATTCATAAAAAGGGCATAAATTTAACATTTAGAAAGTAGAAAAAGTTAGCTGTGCATGCGTACCCGTAGTGGTAAAGTTTACCACCCTGATAAATCCAGTACAGGCAGGATCCTAATGTTTCTTCATCTGGTATCACCTCACCAACATATGCCTTTATTCCTGAAATTCTCAAAACTATTGAGGAAATTAAGCTCCAAGTGAACATCTTAGGTCAGAGAATGGATATGATAGAGATTGAACGTCGTGGTCAAGATCGTAATGAAGGCCGTCAACCCAACTAAGATTGAGAGGATATAGTCAATAAGAACTACTACCAATGCGAGGATAATGAGCGTTATCTAAAGAACATCAAATTAGACGTGTCTAATTTTGACAGTCGCTTAGATCCACAATTGGGTAATGAGTTTAGAGCGTTACTTCAAGTGGTATGAGATGTCCCAAATCCCAATAGCGACGAGTCTGTTTTGCTGCTATGAAGTTGGTGGGACAAGTGGGACAATATTGGTCAAATTTGAAAGACTGATAGCGCTAAGGAGGTAAGAATCAATTCAAATTTGAGATAAGATGAATGCCAAGTTGAACCAGAAGTACCTCCTAATTACTTTTCAGGATCAACAACTAGACAAATGAGTAAGCTTACTCAGGGAACTCGCTCTGCTGCTGATTATATTGAAAAGTTTGATGAGTTTATGACCTGGTGCAGCGAATTTGTCGACGAATCTCCCATGATGACTCTCTCTAGGTTTAGATCTAGCTTTCGTGATGATCTCCGTAGAGAACTTTTTGCAAGAGGTGTTTGTAATCTAGAACACGTTTATTTCGAGACTTAGATGCTTCTTGAGGATCTTATTATCAATGAGGTTCAGATTATAAGACTCACAATTCTGGACAGTCCCAGCTCAAAACCAACCCCAACAATTTCACTCCGACAGGAGATCTCAAAGGTAAGGGCTCAGCCGAGAGCATACCCCGGCTAACCCTCGCACTCAATCCTTTAAATGTCAAGGTTATGGGCTCGTGGAAAAGTTCTGCACAAGTAAATTTAGAACTCTTTCCTGCAATCAGATGAGGTGCAAGACGAGTCTCAAAAGAAAGTTATGTTCATAGAAAATGAGGGTAGCGATTCTGAGGATGATACAGGACAAGAGGAATTTCTTAATCTTATTAGGAGTGTTGTTGTTCGATGTACTCTAACGCAACATAAATGTACTGTTGACTGGCGTAGAACCACGATCTTTCACACGTGGATAAAGATTGATGATAATAAAAACTACAAAATCATTATTGATAGTGGAAGTTGCATAAATGCTGTGTCATCTAATTTGATCTCGAAGATAGGGTTAAAAACGGTCTCTCACCCTAGCCCATACAAAGTTGCCTGAGTTAACGTAACATTGATGGAGGTGAACGAACAATGTCTTGTACCTGTGCAATTTGTCACATATGAAGATAAAATTTGGTGCGATGTGATATTCATGGATGGAGGCACATGATTCTCGATCGGTCTTGGTTGATTGATATGGACATAACCTTGTGGGGAAAGTCCAACACTTGTACCTTCAATCATGAAGGGCAACAGATCAAGTTGATTTCAAATCAACCAAAATCCCAACAAGGCGAGAAGAAGTCAGTTGAAACAAGGAAGAAAAAGAAGTTCAATTTAATCAATCCTAATGAAATTGAAAAGGAAGTGATTAATGGGACACATATCATCGTTTTGGTTGCTCGAGAAGTCGCAAAATAATCTCATGAGATGATTCCTCATGTGGTGACTCCTATTATCATAGATTTTACTGATGTGTTTCCCAACGAACTCCCGGACCACCAATGTGGAATATTCAACATGATATTGGTTTGGTACGGAGAGCTACTCTGCTCAACTTGTCGCACTATTGGATGAAACCGATAGAACATGTCGAATTACAAAGGCAAGTTGATGAGTTATTGAGTAGAGAATTCATACGAGAGAGTTTGAGTTCTTGTGCGGTCCCCGCATTATTAACACCAAAGAAAGATAGAATATGACGAATGTGTGCGGATAACATCAACAAAATAACTGTGAAATATCATTTTTCAATTGCCAGACTGGATGATATTCTTGACATGATATTCTGTGCCACTATTTTTTTTTCAAAGATTGATTTGAAGAGTGGTTACCATCAAATTCGAATCTGCCTGGGAGATGAATGGTAGATAACTTTTAAGGCGAAAGATGGGCTGTATGAGTGGATGGTCATATCGTTTGGCTTGTCTAATGCTCCAAGCATTTTTATGAAGGTGATGACACAAGTATTATGACCTTTTGTAGAAAAATTTGTAGTCATATATTTTGATGACATCCTCATCTACAGTAAATCCATGAAGCAGCATTTGGACCATCTCTGCAGGTCTGTGTAGTTTTAAGAAAAGAAAACTTATATGCCAACCCTAAGAAGTGTACATTTCTTATAAACCAAGTCATTTTCGTGGGAGTTGTATCTTCACGCGAAGTCTCTGTGGACCCAGATAGGATTAGGGCTATTGTAAAATGGCCAGAACCCTACAACATTAGGGAAGTGAAGTTTTCATGGGTTAGCCACTTTCTATAGACGGTTTATCTGAAATTTTAGTACCATTATGGCCCCAATTATTGACTGTTTGAAACAAGAGAAATTCGGATGGACTAAAACTGCTGCCAAGGTGTTCTGAAAAATCAAGGAGAGAATGATGGAAGCTCTTGTTATGAGACTTCCAAATTTTTCAAAAGTTTTTGAAATCACTTGTGACGCCTCGGGTATTGTAATATGAGGTGTATTGAGTCAAGAAAAGTACTCCATTGCTTATTTTAGTAAAAAAAATTATATGATAGTTGGCAATGGTATTCTACCTATAATAAAGAGTTCTATGCGGCAGTTCAAGCTCGGCGTTATTGGCGTCATTAGTTATTACCACAAGAATTCATTAACTATTCAGACCATGAAGCCTTTAAATATCTTAACTCCCAAAAGAAACTGAATTCGAGGCATAGGTGGGTAGAATTCCTTCAAGATTATACCTATGTCCTCAAACATAAGGCCGTGGATGAAAATAGGGTCATTGATGCACTTAGTAGTTGCCGCACCCTACTCCCTGTCTTGAGCACTGAAGTGGTTGATTTTGAGAAAATCAAAGACACTTATGAGTCATGCCCAAATTTTGAAAATATATTCACTGTCTTAAGGGATAGTTTGACTCATGAGGTTGATGACTTCCTCTTGGAAGATGGGTATCTTTTCTGTTCTCGTAAGCTGTGTATCCCTCGCACCTCCTTGAGAGAATTTTTAGTTTGGAAATTACACGCTGGGGGGATTACTGGACATTTTGGACAAAACAAGAAAATTAAAGCTGTGGAACATCGTTTCTATTGGCCAAGCTTGAAGATAGATGTTGCTAGGCTTGTTGGCTAATATTGTATATTATAACTAGCCAAGCAACATAAACAAAACACTGTCCGCTATCTCCTCTTCCGGTTTCAGATTGCCCTTGACAAGATGTCAGTATGGATTACGTGCTTGGTCTCCCAAAAACTACACGAAAGCACGATTCCATACTTATTGTGGATCGTTTCTTGAAGATGGCCCACTTCTTGTCGTGTTTTATAACTTCTGATGTGTTTTAGATCACTACGATCTATTTTGATGAAGTTATTAGGCTACACGGGTTGTCCAAAATAATTATCTCCGACAAGAATGTTAAGCTTACAAGTTACTTTTGGAGAACTCTGTGACATAGAATGAGAACTAAACTTCAGTTTTCTACTCCCTTTCACCCATAAATCGATGGACAATCTGATGTAGTTAATAGGAGTCTGGGTAATCTTTTACAGTGTCTAGCGGGTTAGAATCTAAAGACATGGGATCTTGTGTTACCTAGTGTTGAGTTTGCATACAATAATTCTGTAAATAGAACCACAAGAATGAGTTCATTTGAGGTAGTGCATGATTATCAACCTAGACAACCTATAGACTTAATTCCTATGACATCCCATTATGTTAGAATGTTTGAGTCAGTTGCATCGTTTGCATCGCATATTCATGACCTGCGTAAAGAGATCAACATTCAAATTCAGAAAAGTAATGCAAACTACAAAGCTTATGCATATTTACACAAGAAGGTACAAGAGTTTAACGTAGAAGACTACATGATGGTTCAGATTTGTCCGGAACGGTATCCTTCTGGTACTATAAAGAAGTTGCATGCACGTAGTGCATGACCTTTCAAAATTTTAAAAAATTAATTCTAATGCATATGTAGATCTTTCACCTGATTTGGCATTAGTTTCTCTTTTAATATTAAAGATCTGATTGCTTATAAAAATTCAAATTTCCCCCCGATAATCTTTTATTGGATAAGCCTTCCCATTAGCCCATTTCTGAGAGACCCTTATTACCTCCACTTCCCAAATGCAACTCACTCATACGTCATAATTAATTGATGAAATTATTGATGATCAGATTGTCTATACTAGAGATGGTGGTTACCACAGGTTTTTAGTTCGTTGGAAAGAATTACCTGACTCTGAAAATACCTGGAATCGGGAGGAACTCTAACGGTTGGATCTTGATCATCTAGAGCACTATGAGAGCCGAGGAGGTCGCACTCGACAGAGTCGAGTTTCCCCAACCTCGGGGGGATGATGAGGATATCACTCCATGATTGCGATTTTATACCAGGAGACATCACCATACTCTTTCATTATGGTTCGATTAGGGCTTGAGGACTCGAGCTGTATTGGACCATTTTTCTTAGTTATTTGCTTTTTATTGTAATTTTTGTTATTTATTTTTTGTTAGTTTATTTTAGTCCCATATCGGTTGTGATGAGATTTCTCTATTGATGGAGGCCTATTAAAGCCAAGACTAGTATTGAATTTCTCAGTTTTGGATGAATTGAAATTGCTTTGAAAAGCTTTGTAGCCATTGTGTTGGGTGAGAAACCCTATGGAGAGATTCTCAAATTGTGGTTGTTTCCCATCAGTTTGTTGTGTGATGATCACAATTTCTAGGCATGTGTCCAAAAGGATTTAAATTTTTTTGAGACGACCTCAAGTTAAACAGACCTCTTAAAGGGAGTGAATTTCTTGATCTTTTCTTGAAATTGTAACCTTTTTCAAGCATAATATGGGATAAGAATGTTAGAGCATCCTTATGTTGGTATTTGATAATGCGTTTGCCTATTGCCTAACGGCTTAAGTTTGGCGGTAATTACCAACATAGTATCAGATCAGATTTGAGTATTTTAGAACAAATTTGAGTATAAAATGTTCCTGATTTGTATCCTGCCATAAAAGAATTATTTTTTTCCTCGTAATTGCTACATTTCATGTGTAAACCAATGTGTGTTTTCTTCCATTTGAGGGGGAATGGGATGTTGGAATTGAAGTAAAATATGGGCCACCACTGCCTGATAGCACCACCTTTTGGAATATATGGGCCTAAAACCTGCCTGACAGCTCATGTGTCTATCACCATTTCTATATGTTCTTTACGTATTATAGTGTCATGTTGTGATGTCCCCTTGTTCTACTGTCTAAGGAATTGCAGCGTCATGTATCCATCTTCATTTCATACCATTGTCCTGTGTCCGAGTTGACACTTTGTAGGAGGGAAGGGACTCAAAAAAAAGGGGGGGGGGGAGACGGTATTTCCTCTTTTAACTTTTGTCGTTGAATATCATAACACAGGTTATTATTAGGGAGGTGGCCGGGTAAATACCCAGATTAATTTTTCCAATGATAAAATTCCAAGAGCTCAAACTTCTTTATTCCTAGTGTGTACATTTTCGCGGATGCGAAGAAGTAGCCATATCTTTTAATGGAGATAATAAGCACGTTAGTGGTGAAAGGATCAAGGTAAAGGCTTTACATCAAGATGATTCAAATCATGGGCAAGTCACATATCTCCAAAACAGAGAAGAAAACTTGAGCAACTCTCAGTTTTCTAGCAAGTGGTCATCTCTCTAACTGATTAGGTTAAGCGTATATTTAGAATAAAATTGTTGCTTAGTGCTTAGGCAACTAGATCTAAATAAATATAACAAGGACTCTTACCTAAAACAATTATATCCTAGGTAAATCTAAAAGGTTTGCTTTTACAGATAAGACACAACAAAAAGATTCAACATAACTAAAAGACATCAAAAGATTCTAATCTAAAACTAACCAAATATTCTAGGATTCTAACCAGATCTATTTGCAAAATTTCATCTTCAACAAACTTTCCTTTTCTTGGACAAAAGCCATGCAGGGTCATATGTGCATTTGTCCTTAATTGAACTCGTATTACATCATCCTTTCTGCACAGTTAAAGTTAGGTCTAGTGAAACTTTAGCTAGTCTGCTTAGTTGGGGTGTGTCCTTGTTCAAGCTAAGTTCCAGGCCTATGATTACTTGCAAGATTTGGTCACGCTTGCTGATGTCATCAGCTACATTTCCATGTGCAAAGTTCTTTGTTTTCAACCAGGACTATTAGGAAGGTAACTATGACATGAATACCACATATATTTCAAATAATCTTTTATATGTACTTTCGCGTTTCTTTAAACTTGACCTGACACTTGGTATTTGTAATATCCCACTGTTTGGTAATCTTGGTAAAGATATCTTATAAATGTTCATATTATATAGTAGTTGTTAATTTAACCCAAGGTATGAGGTTGTGGCCATTTTGTTTGAAACTGGCTTGCAATTTCGATTTCGCTAGGCTCCAGTCAATATGCATTTGCTATTGTCAGTTTCGGGAAGTTTCATATAGTTTTGGTAAGTTTCGGAATTAAGACACCATAACCTACAAAGATTTGAAAAACAAAGGGAGAAAAATGGAAATTAAATCTCGTAATTAATAATTTCATCTTAATGTAATACATGATCGCAATCACCTTCAATTCAAAGAAAAGAACATAAAAGAAATAGGAATTCAGATAGGTTTGAGAAAAAAAATAAGAAACTAATAAGATTTGGGGGATGCAGATTAATTCTGGACTTCTCACCAGGTGATTGCTCACCCACTCCATGCTTTGTACACGAAGATTCAGATTCGGGTTTTGCACCCATGAGAGTCACTCTCCCACTCCATGCTTCACACACGAAGATTCAAAAGAACCTAATTAGGGTTTTAATCTCTCAACATTTTCAAAAATTCTATTAATTCAACGACTACAAGAAGAAGACTTACAAGACTTTAAATAGAAAGAAGACACGTGCACTACCCTTGCCTCACATAAAGAAAATAAAAGCCAAATAAAAGAAAATAAAACTAATACAAAAATAAAAATTACTAAATTAACTTTTCCCCAAATGTCTTTATGTCCCCATCATTCTCCTCTGGTTGGAGAAAACTCGTCCTTGAGTTTTAAGAGAACCCGTCTTTCTGTTCGTTGCAGTGAACATATCACCTCAGACTCAGATTATAACTGAACTCAGAATTTAATAATTGGGGTTTTGCACCCAGTGAATCACTTACTCTATGCGAACTTCGCACATAGAGATTTTAAGTACTGAAGACTGAATCTGTTACTAACGGCTCTGAACCAGAAATAAAATTGGCTCGAGTCTAGCTCGAATTGGGTTTGAACCGCTCGAATGACTTCTGAATCAACTTCAGCTGTCAGATGAAGTCAACTTGGGCCTAACTCGGCTCGGGTCGGAGCCACCGCTGGGTTGGCGCGGAATTGAGCCATCGGCTCGGGTGAGCTGATGATGTCAGCGTCTGCTTGGGGTGAGCCGATGATGTCAGCTTCTAAGCTGATGACATTAGCATCGGCTCAGTCAACTCTTGGTCGATTCAGCTAAGTAGGTCAGCTCGGGTATTGGCTTCGCGGGTAGGTCGGGTCGCATCTGGTCGGACCCAATTTTTTAAACCCAAATCAAACTAGAGTTTCTTGACTCTCTGTGGCTCGACGATGAAGACGATGATCGACGATGAAGATGAGAGATGATGACAGATAAAGACGACGGTAGTGAGGTGTCAGGATCTGAAGTCGGCGATGAGATTCATTGCTGTGATGAAAATAATGACGGGGGTCGAAGATGAGTGATGACAATGATGGATGAAGACGGCGGCGGCGAGGGTTTCAGGATTTGAAATCGGCAACGAGATACGCTGCTGTGATGAAGATGGCGGTAAGGGTCGAAGATCTGCAATGACGGCGAGGTGGAGATCTGCAATGGCAGTGGCGAGGAGATTTGTAAGGACGGGGAGGGTGCTGTGAGTCAGTGGCTATCAAATCGGCGTCGTCGGTGTGGTGGCGGGGCGTCGTCGTCAAACTTGTACCAGATCTGGTGGTTGTCGATGAGTTTGGAGGGACTTCCGGGGTGGAGGACTGGCGGGGGCGATCGAGCCAAACCTGCACAGAAAATACAAAATTTTAGAATCTTGGTTAAAATCTCTAAGATATCACGATTCTTCGTCAATATGGCTAGGAGAATCAAGAATGAACGAAAATGTGTTAGATAGAGTTTCCTCATTCCTATCATTAATTGTGTTGACCAAATGACCCACTTTTGTTTCTAGCCTATTGTAGATTGGATACAATCCGTTTGTGATTGGATATAATCATTCAAACATGCACAGAAAAATATAGACTTTTAGGAACAGTGCTAGGGCCTCGATGCTACTGTGTAGCCTGGGGCTAACGGGTCGTGATCCACAGGGAGGGACAGTGATGGAAGCGTTATGTAAGTTTCTTCTTTTAATTTATCAAAACTATTTAATACTTATCTTTTCAGTTTTATAACAAGAAAATAAAAATAGTTAAGCAGGAGATGGTAGAAGAAGAGATGGCGGTGTTGTTTTATTTATAAAAGAAAAAAGACTAAATAAAAAGAAAAAAGAGAATTGTGATTCTAAACTAATGAATTGAAAAAGAGAATAAAAAAAAGTACTTACTTCTGTTGAATCATATTGAAGAATTACCTCGAAGTAAAGCAAAGCAATAGAGAAGATAAATAAAAGCAGGGTTTCGGCGAGGTCGAGCACAATAAAGAAAAGTGAAAAACTTCCATTGATTGTCACCCTCAATATAAGTTTCTTGAGAAAAGATTACAATAGTGTCACTCTACAATAACTCTTGCTCTCTTTTAATCATGTAACTCTCTAACTTAAGTTATAAAAAAATTACATTGAAGGAAAAAAACCTAAACTAAAGCTCTATCGAGATGGTGCCTTTTCTGCCTTCGAAGTATGAGGGTATTTATAGAAGAAAAACAGAAGGATAGAAAGCGTATGAAGATAGAGGATCTGACTATTTTTGAATTTTTGAATTTGAATCCTCCCCTTATCTCCAAACTTGATTTGATTTATTCAGAATTTTATGTGAAAATTCAATTCTGATCTGCAGCTGTTGGCGTGTTGATTGCTGAATATTACTTATCAAATGATAGAATTAGAAAGAGTGATCAACATAAAAATTGTAATCCTTTAAGTCTTCTTTCTAGATCATCTTGAAGCATCAGATTTGAGTTTTGGAAGAGAAAGTTATGATTAAAATACTAAAATGTATACAGTCTAAATCCGAGTCTAAATTGATTTAGAACTCCGAATTTACTTGGATTTCCTTCTTATCTCCAAATATGATTGCTCATCTCAGCCGTTGATCTTCTTTCTATCCATTTATCCTCTTGGATTTTCAATTTATCTTCTAAAATTGATGAGATATCCATTTATCTTCAGTGAAACCGATAAGGTTTTCAAACAATCCGTTTTCCCCTTGAAATTAGATGATATTATCTTATTTGATATATCCAGTTTTCAGATAAGATAGTTTATATAACCTTTGAATTTGAATCGATCTCCTTCCTTTTGAATTTTTTGGATTTAATTGGATAAATCTGTCAATCTTTCTCTTTTCTTTCTTAATTACCCTACATGCCACTGGACATGAAAATACATTAATAGCGGAGTTTTATTTAAATATAAATGCAGAAATGTGACACATATGATATGAAAACATGTAATGCACGTGTATGATCAGTGGGTTGGGTTCTTGATGAAAATGATAAATAGTACATCGTGGCGGATTTCGGTTTTTTTCTTCTCTTTTTTCTCTATTTTTTTCTCTTTTTTCCTCTGTTTTTTTAAATTCTAAATTTGGGAAAAAGGGAAAAGGGAGATTTAGATCTAGGGGTTTGAATTTTTTTTTGAAGAACATATCTAGGGTTTTGATATAGGGTTTTGGGAGAAGTGAGATGAAGAATTTGAGGGGATTGAAACCAAATGCTCTAATACCAAAATTGATGTAATATGAGATCACAATCACCTTCAATCCATAGAAAAAAAAAGAACTAGGGTTTGAGAAAAAGAAATAGAAATTTGGATAGGTTTGAGAAAAGAAATAAGAAACTGATAGATTGAGAGATACAGATTAATTCAGGGCACCTCACCGAGGTGATCGCTCACCCACTCCATGCTTCGCACACGAGAATTCAGCTTTCGGCTTTTCGCTCTCGCACTCCATACTTCACACATGAAAAATTTGAAAGAATCCAATTAGGGTTTCAATCTCTCAATATTTCCAAAAATTCTATTCATTCAATGACTTCAAGAAGAAGGCTTACAAGAGTTTAAATAGAAAAAAGACACATCCACTACTCATGCCTCACATAAAGAAAATAAAAGCCTAATAAAAGAAAATAAAATTAATACAAGAAAATAAAAATTACTAAATTAACTTTTCCCTAAATGTCTTCATGTTCCCATCACATCTCCTTTTAATTTCTATAGCCATCCCAAATCAATATTATGCACCTGAGAGGAAGTGCACAGATGATATAAATGAAATGACAACAATACTACAAATGAAATTTATATTTCTACTCCACATTTTGTAACTGCTCATTTCTTCTGTGTTATAGGATTTGTTGGTAATTCCTGTGAGTATCATATGTGAAAGGAGATGTGTTTTAAGGTTATGTGTGATTAAGAATTTTTCCACATTTGAAAGTTGAGTTGCACAACATAACTAGAAAGTTGGTCTTCTATTTATCTGCTTAAGTTTTTGGGTTAGAGTAGGTCTCAGCCTACACTGTGTTTTCAGTGGTTGTCCATTTGTCATAACATTTAGGACAATTTTGAATAGACTATTAAAATTAATAACCACAATATGAACTTCAATAATGAAAGAGTCTTGCATCATAGTATTATATGGTCAGATGGAACCAAATATTCCCACAATCATTGTACATTATCCTGCTGTACAGTCTTGGCTGTTTGTTGTGTTCTTTTTCTAATTTGTTTTAATTTAGTTACTGGTTATATAGCGACTTTTTCTTGGTCTTTTATGTCTTGATTTTCTTACTTGGTTCTCCTTTCTTTCTGCTGGTGGTGTGTCAGCTGGGAAAGGAAATGGTAATAGGTATATAATTAAATTAATTTAATTAAATGCAAAACCATCTTTTCCTGTTTGATTTCTTAAAATACATCATGATTTTTTTTTGCATTTTTTAGTAGTAGTTTTAATTAGATAATTCAATTCGAGTCCATAATTGCATTTTATTAGTTATTTACTTTATTAATCTCAAAAAGAAAATAAATCACTAAAAAAATGCACTTATGGATTGCAATTGCAAATGTGAAAAATATTGTAATCATTTATTTCCTAAGAGACATTTAGAAAAATCCTTAAATCCTCTTGGAGATTTTATTGCTTGTATATATATGTGTGTGTGTGTGTGTGTTTGTGTGCGTGTATCTATATCTATATATGAGATAGACTTGTGTCATTCCAGAAGGGTTCTAGGCAGAATCCTTCCCACTTAAATACAACCCTACGACATCCGCATGCAATATCCACTTCGTTGAAGTTGATCTACATTATTTAAAGTAACTAAAAATAAAAAAAATCATGTATTTTAAATATTTTTGCCCATTCATCAAGTAGACTAAAAATGGATGACCGAAATAATGAGTTAGTTAGTTTAACATTGTAGAATATTTGAAAATTAACAAAAATTGGTGTGTGAGGGTTTTTAAGTGTTTAGATCATGATGAAATGGTTAGATCGAGAATTTGTATGTCTAAAGATGTAGATCTAAGCAATATGTTATTTTCAGTCGTCCATTTTGCACCTACTTGATAGATGTGAAAAAGTATTCAAAATATATGATTTTTGATTTTTAGCTACTTGAAATAATGTATATATATATGTGTGTGTGTGTGTATATATAGAGAGAGAGACTTGTGTCATTCCGGAAGGATTCGAGGCCGAATCCTTCCTATTCAAATACAACCCTACGATATCTGAATATAAGATCCATTCCATTGAAGTTGATCTATATTATTTCAAGTATCTATAAACCAAAAATCTAGTATTTTAAATGCTTTTTTCCCATGCATCAAGGGAAAAATGGACGACCTAAATAGTGATTTGGTTAGTTTAACGGTGTAGAACATTTGAAACCTAACAAAAATTGATTTATAGGGGTTTTTAAATGTTTAGATCATGATCAAATGGCCAGGTCGAGAATTTGTATGTCTAAAGACAGATCTAACTCACTTCTTTCGGCCGTCCATTTTGCGCCACTTGATGGATGGGAAAGAGTATTCAAAACACTTGATTTTTGATTTTTAGTTACTTTAAGTAGAGAAATAGAAAACCCTAAAAGATGATTGTATTAGATAAAAGAGAGTTACAAGATATATATTGAAGACAAGGAGGGTAAATGGATGAATATGGGTAATAACCTAATAACCCAATAACCCAAATGCTAAAACTTAACACTCTCCCTTAAGCTGGAGCATAGACATCTAACATGCACAGCTTATTACAAAGATTAGAATACACCTGAGGTGAGGTAGTTTTGACAAATAAATCAGCTAACTGCTTCGAAGATGGTGTGAACCTGAAACATAACCACTTTCTTGATCCAAGTATCTCTGACAAAGTAACAGTTAATCTCAATGTGTTTGGTCCTTTCATGAAACACTGGTTTTTGGGCAATATAGATGGTAGACTGATTATCACAATGGATAAGCATTGGTCCAAGCTGTCTGAAACAAGGTTCTAAATATGGATATCAAGATCGTATCGGATGGGGGTTTTTCATATCGGATATCGGATATCGGGGGAGATATTGGGGATACGCGCGCATATCGGACGTTCATATTAGACACTATATATAATGAATTATTGATAACTAAAAGTTGGTTTAGAGTCATAGATATCTACCTAATAAAAATGATGTAATATGCTTGCAAAGATAGTAAAAAATAATGCATATTGCACGCAGTCGTGCAATAAATAAGTTATTTCATATCGGGTGATATCGGCCAATATCGGGCGATTTATCGGCCGATATTTCAAATATCGGAATTTTTTTGCTATAAACAATATGGCGAACGATTTGCCCATATCGTATCGATAACAGGCAAAAAAGGAGATATTGGACGATATCTCGACCGACTCGGCCGATATTTAAAATAGGGGTCTGAAACCAAGCTTCATCAGTAATTTTTTCAACCACACAATCTTACATGCTGTATGAGTCATAGCTTTATACTCAGCTTCAACACTTGAGCGAGACACATCTTACTTCTTGCTCCTCCAAGTCATTAGATTTTCTCTAACAAAGGTGCAATAGCCAGTAGTAGACTTTCTATCCCCTCGATCATCAGTATATCCTGAATCAGAGTATCCAGAAATGTGTACATATTTATGTTTCCTATACATCAACCTTTTTCCTAGACAACTCTTGATGTAAGGTAGAACCCTCATCGCAGCTAACCAATGGGTCTCTCTGGGCTGATGCATGAATTTACTTAGAACTCATACAACAAAATGTATATCTAGCCTAGTCACCGTAAGATAGATCAGCTTCCCAATCAATCTCTTATGTCTCCATGGATCATCAAGTGTATGATTGTCATAAAACCATAAATCCACATTAGCTTCCATTGGTGTATTAGCAGGCTTGCATCCCAAAAATTCTGTTTCCTCTAGAAGGTCCAGAGCATATTTTCGTTGAGAAAGAAGTACACTGTGTTTTTGATGTGTAACTTTAATTTTCAGAAAGTATTTTAGACGTCTTATGTCTTTGGTCACAAAATGACGCTTGAGATACATCTTAGTCTCCACTATTCCAGTTGAGTCACTACCAGTCAACAAAATGTCATCAACTAAATAGCCAGAACTATAATGTTAGACCTTGTGCGATGAACGAAGACAGAGTGATCTGAATGATATTGGTGAAAGCCAATACCAAAAATGGTAAGACTGAAATTCTCAAACTACGCCTTTGACTCTGCTTGAGTCCATATATAATCTTCTTAGATGACAAACTTTAGTCTCCCCCTGAGCAACATAACCTGAATGTTGCTTCATATAAACTTCCTCCTGAAGATTCCCATATAAGAAGGCGTTCTTGATATCCATTTGGAACAATGGGCATGACAAGTTAACAACAATAGAGAACAAAATTCTGATAGAGTTCATCTGGTAACTGGCGAGAATGTCTCAAAATAGTTGACGCCATATATCTTAGTATAACCCTTGGCCATGAGTTTGGCTTTATATCTATCTATAGATCGATCTGGGCGGTACTTTAAAGTAAAGACTCAGCGACAACCTATAACCACCGCATCTGTTGGTGCTGAAATCAACTCTTAAGTTCCTCTAGAAGTAAGAGCTTCAATCTCCTTATCCATAACATGTTTCCATGCAAGTACCAATAAAGCCTCTGTATAAGACCTGGGTTTAGACTCAGAAGAAAAAGAGAGCAAACTGGCGAAAAGTGGGGTTTAAGTGATCATAAAAGATGAAATTTGAAATAGAGTGATCAATGCAAGATCGTTTACTTTTTCGAAGAGCAATAGAAATATCAAGATCAGAGAAAGAAGCTGATGGTGGAGACCGTCTACCAGAGAGGGATTAGTCTGAATTAGTTCGGAGGCAGGAACCTTTGGGTGATGAGTGTAGATGTATTTGAAATCTCGAACTGGCTTTGATACAAGTGGATTTGTAGTTTTTGCTCGCGACACTGGTGAAGCGACAGTAGAAGCAGGTGTAGGCAATGGCACAGACAATATAGGAACAGTTATAGTGGCAGGAACTTGTGTAGAGAAATATGGAACAGACATGGCGGAGCCATGGGGTGGCACAGGGTGGCACGTGCCCCCCGGGCCCGCAAGAAAAAAACCCCTACTATTATATAGTCGACTTGACAGAATATATAGTCGACTAATAGACCCTTGTAGTCGACTAACCCATTTCCCCTAGTCGACTCATCACTGGACTAGTCGACTTATAAAGAAGTTGTAGTCGACTTGGTTCAGTTATCCAGAAACCTGTCACTTGAGCTTATCTTGACCTAGTCAACTAATACCCAATAGTAGTCGACTACTCTTTGGAAATTTGCCTAGACTAGTCGACTAACTCAAAAGGCAAGTCGACTATAGTCAGTTTCTGATTGTTGGACAATTTCTGTTATCTGGTCTTTTGTGCAACGTTTCCCAACGTTTTAAACTTTTGAATTGCACCTATAACTACCCTAACTAATCCTAGAGTGCAGCTATATATAGGGTTGTTAATCTAAAGGCTATATACTAATCCTAATCTTCAGTTTTCAACCACAAAATTCTGCCAATTCCTGAAAACTGTTCCCACTTCAGTTCTTCACCAAAATCCAATTCTATAGTGAAGTTCTCTGAAGTTTCTCCTATACTAGACCTTGTCCACGTTCACATATTGTACCAAGGCTTATAGGAAGTGTTGTAATCATCAAAGAAATCATTGTACACAGGTGTCTTCTTGGTGTAGAAGAAAGTTGTACAAGGTGGTGTTTGTTCTCTTGGTTGTAAGAGAAGGTGTACACATTTGACAAAGGGGATTTGTCAAGTGGTGTGCATGGTGTTGAATAAATCATAAGTGTCTGCGCAATTTGAAAACTGATGTTGCATTGCATACGCGTTAGAGCTCTCATTATTATGCAATGCTAAACTTGATTGTTTTATATACTCCTGTGATTGTAGCTCTTGAGAGTATAGAGAAAACATCATGCGCTGAAAAGAGAGGAGAAGCTGTGTTGATTCTACAAATGATGCGAACTTTTGAGTTTGCATTTTCTATTCATTTGATGAAAATTGTGTTGGGGATCACCAATAAGTTGTCTTTGGTGCTTCAAAGAAAAGATCAAGATATTGTGAACGCCATGGATCTTGTTAAAATAGCCAAACAACGATTTCAACAAATGAGAGATGATGGATGGGATTCTTTCCTTAAGCTTGTTTCTTCATTCTGTGTCAAACATGATATCGAGATCCCTAACATGGATGATATGTTTATACCCACAGGGAGATCACGCCGCAATGCTCAGAACTTTACCAACATGTATCATTATCGGTGTGACTTATTTTATGCAGTTATAGATTTGCAGGTTCAAGAGCTAAACAATCGCTTTACTGAGGCGAACATTGAGTTACTTCTTTGTGTAGCATGCTTAAATCCTAGTAATTCTTTTGCTGCATTTAATAAGGAGAAGTTATTTCGTCTTGCTGAGTTTTATCCTAATGATTTCTCAACAACTGAGATCATGGCTCTTGATGATCAACTTGATACATTCATTCATGATATGCGATCAAAAAGTGAATTTCTGCAACTAAAATGGATTGCAGGTCTTGCACTGAAGATGGTAAAGATGAAAAAAGATGTGGTATATCATTTTGTCTATAAACTTGTGAAGTTTGCATTGATTTTACCTGTGGCAACTGCAAATGTTGAGAGAGTATTTTCTGCTATGAATATTGTGAAATCTAAACTGCGCAACCGCATGGGAGATCAGTGGACGAATGATTGTTTGGTAACATATATCGAATCTGATGTATTTGATACTATTAGTAATGATGTAATCATGGAACGGTTTCAAAATATGTCAAAGCGTCGAGGCAGTTTGTAAGGTATTATCGTTAGTTTATTTCACTTTTGTTTTAGGTGATTGGATTTTGTTTTCTTTAATATGTAAGGAGTTTGATTTGCAAGTTATACTTTTGGAGTTGGATGTGCAGTTTCATACTGTAACAATCACTTTTATGCAATAGAATATTGGTTGAGAGATTTCAAGTTTGAGACCCCTTCCTTTCTCCTAGTATTTTAAAAAGAAAATCATTATTATTTAGTATTAAATATCCTTACAATTTTGATATTATTGCATGTTATTTTATGCCCCCCAACTTTGAAATCCTGGCTACGCCACTGGGAACAGACTCAAAGAATGTGACATCGGCAGATACCAAATACTTCACGGTGGAGGGATTATAGCACCATTATCTTTTTTGTGTTCTAGAATACCCAACGAAGACATACTTTATAAATTTATGAGATAACTTATCTAGCCCAGGAGATAAGTCCTGAACAAAATAAATGCATCCAAAAACACGAGGAGTCACAGAGGGGGGTTTTGTTAGTATGGAGACAAGAAAATGGAGAACTTTTATTGAGAACAGAAGAAGCCATCCTATTAATTAGATAACAAGCACTTAACACAACATCAGACCATAAATATTTCGGAACACTCATATGGATCATTAAGGTTCTAGCAAATATCTAGAATATGTCTATGTTTTCTTTCAGCAACTCCATTTTGTTGGGATGTATGAAAAAAGAAGTCTGATGAATAATTTTATCTTTGGAACAAAAACTAGAGATCTTTTTTTCACATACTCCAAGGTATTGTCAGTACGAAACATATGAATGGAAGTAGAAAACTGATTTTTTATTTCATTAAAGAAAGACTCGATTACACTGGACACTTTTGACCTCTCTTTTAGGAGATACAATCACGTCATGTGAGAGAAGTCATTAACAAAAAGCAGAAAATATTTAAAACCCTTAATAGAAGGCACACGACTGGGACCCCAAACATCAGAGTGGACCAACTCACAAGCAGAATTATTACGACTATTGACTCGACTCTGAAAGGTAGCATGATGATGTTTACCTAAATCACAAAATTCACAGCCTAAAGAAGAGATAGAGGGCTCAATAGGAATAACAGACCACATTTTTTGTATTGAAGGATGACCCAAGTGTCAGTGTCACAGTAAAAACGGATCAGACTGATCTGCAACCAAGCCCATAGAGGTCACTCGATCGTCCAAATATTATATGACTCCTCGCTCATGTCCCGAATCAATCCTTCTCCCAGTCGACAGGTCATGAAACACACAATGAGAAGGGAAAAAATTATTTTGCAGTTATTTTATTTAAAAGCTGACTCATAGACAAGAGACTAACATGAAATTATGGAACATAAAGGACATCCGTAAGAGTCAAAGATGGAGTAGCCTGAAGTACTCCATTGCCTAGTACAGGTGAATGAGTATCATCAACAATTTTAACAGGAGGGTGAGTAGTGGACATGTTTAAAGAAATAAACTTTTTGTGTAATACCTGTCATGTGGGATGAAGCTCCAGAGTCTAATATTTAAGGCTTTTGAGGAGAGGCAGTATAGGCGTGCATACCTGAAGCTGATGCATGAGTCGCTGAAAGATTATTCAGAGAGAACTTTAACTGTCGAAATCGATCATACTCCTCCTGTGTCAGTACAATAGTGGAAGATCTAGGAAGAGTGGAGGAAGTAGATGAATAATTCTAAGGAGTGCTACGCAGAGCAGAAGAATTTGACTTAGATAGCTGTGTCCAATCAGGTCGACTCTCCCAACACTTCTCGGAGATGTGATTAATGTGTCTACAGTGCTTGCATTGCCGGGGTCCTCTGTTTGCCTCCATATGAGCCTATCCACCTCCAATAAATCCACGTTTTCGTCCTTCAAAACCGCGGTCACGACCACGACCTCTGTCATATCCAGAAATCATGACAAACTGCTCAATAGATGGTGCAGAAGAAACATGAGCTCCAATAGATACTCGCATAACTCTCGAGAATGTGACAGTTAACGTGAGAATACTATCTCCTCTCAGAATCTGACTTCGCATCTGGGGATCATAGTGAATGGCTCAAATCAGATAGAAACTTTGACACTGCGAGATCCTGACAATACCCCCTCAGTGTTGTCGCATTAGTAACAGCAGGTCGATGCATCTCAACTCATCAATAAGACCTTTGAGTTCGCCATAGAACTCAGGCACAAATCTGTCTCTTTATTTGAGCTTAAACAGGCGCTCATAGATCTCAAACACCCTTGAGGGATTCTTCTCATTGCCATACATCACTTTCAGTGTATCCCACATATCCTTAGCAATAGTCAGAAACATGACACTACCACTAATCTTCTCCTCCAGGCTGTTGAGAAGCCATGTCATCATAGAATAATCTCTAGTAAGCCAGGTCATATAAGTAAGGTCTGAGTAGCAAGTGGATCTTGAAGGAGGTGAACCAATTTGTTTTGAGCGTCAATGAATATACGGAACGCCTGCGCCCATAACAAGCAGCTGGATCCATTCAACTTTAATGTAGTCCCCAACATTATCTTGGGAATAAAAGTCTCAACCATCGGAGATGAGATCATAGTGGAGGAGGAACTTGTAGTCCCAGATATAGTAGCCAGTAGATTGATCATCAGAAATCAGAAATAGCTAATAAATAAGAGAACCAAGCAATTTAGTTACCAGATAGAGGCATAGACAACTTTAATTGCATCAAGGAAAAATATCTCAGCCTGAAATAGCCAGATCAGATGTAAAAATCTGATTTTAAGCAGTAAACAGATCTCACCAGAGAAGTCTTGTAGAACATCCAAATAGCCAGATCGGATGTAAAAAATCTGATTTTTAAGCAGGTAACAGATCATATTTCACCAGAGAAGACTTGTAGAGCATCCAAATAACCAGATCAGATGTAAAAATCTAATTTTTGAGTAGCTATGGGCCTGTTTGAGACGTTTGAAGAAAGCAGGAGGGGCGATACCTTTTTTAGGGTTTGGAAGGGGGCGGCACATGGAGGGAGGGGCGGCACTAATTTGGTGACTTGGAGGGTTGGGCGGCACTTGGAGGAGGGGGCGACACCTGGAGGAGGCGGCGGGACCTTTTTTAGGGTTTGGAGGACTTGGAGAAGATGTATGGAGAGGTAGGAGGGTGATGTTTGAGGAGAAGGATAATTTTGAGAAGAAGGTGGTGGATTTTAGGGTTAGGGTTTAACTTTGCTCTGATACCATGTAGAGAAATAGAAAACCCTAAAAGATGATTGTATTAGATAAAGAGAGTTACAAGATATATATAGAAAACAAGGAGGGTAAATGGTTAAATATGGGTAATAACCCAATAACTTAATAACCCAAATACTAATAACTTAACACTTTAAATAATATAGATCAACTTCAACGAGTGGATCTTGTATTTGAATGTCGGATATTGGTATTTGAGTGGGAAGGATTCGGGCTCGAATCCTTCCGGAACTACACAAGTCTCTCTCTCTCTCTCTCTCTCTCTCTCTCTCTCTCTATTTTTTTTTGAAAGATTAACAAATTTATTGATAATCACATCCTAATTCATGAGACAAACCAAAGTATCAGCTTGAAAATTGGGGATTGGGCCACAACCATCACCCAATCTTAGCTTCAACAAGATTGCCACACTTCATAGGTTTTTCTTGCTGTAAGCAATAAACATCCAAGGCCATGTACCCTTCTTTCTCCTGAGGCTAAGTCCAATTGCTAAGAATTTCCTTCTCATTGATGGAGTGGGACACTTTCCATGTGCATGTTTGGAGTAACACCAGAATCCCCACCCCCCCCCCCCCCTCTCTATGTGTGTGTGTGTGTGTGTGTGTGTGTGTGTGTAAAGACACGCACACCACAAACACACGCATTAAAAAAAGGGAACCCCAACCACACACACACAAGAAGAAAAAAGACGCCTTTCTCTTCCTTTGGTACATCACGCACAAAGAAGAAAATTTTGTCTTCCCTTGGGTTCATCCAGTCACTAAAAGAAATTGTCAAATATCTTTTGTAGTTTTTCTTCACAGGTCATTGTCTGCCCTATGGTTAGAATCTTTTTTCGGGCACTTATTTAGCTGTTTATTTTCACAGATATGCTGTTGATGCAATGCAATCTGCGTGTCTTGAGGAAGCTGGACCAACTGTAGTAGACCCAATGGCTAAAGAAACAACTCTTATACAGTTAATATTTGGTGGGTACCTCCAGTCCAAGGTATGTCTCTTTTTAACTCTTGCTGCTTTCGTACATCATAATTATTTAGTTATAGTGCCATGTGAGAGCTCCTTTTAGTGAGACTACAAGAAATATTGATGATTAGTAAATGCAGGTAAGGTGCATGAGGTGTCTGTGCAAGTCTGAACGGTTTGAACGCATACTGGATCTTACTGTTGAGATAAATGGAGATGTCGGGACCCTTGAACAAGCACTTGCACATTTTACTGCTACTGAAATTTTGGATGGAGAGAACAAATACTTTTGCAACAGGTTCATTCCTCATTTCTTTTTGCGTAATGATCTCAGTTGCAATAGCATTATGTTATTTAAATAACTGGATTTGCTAAGTTATCTCTAGATGGCCATTTTGGAATGTGGCTAGCTAGTATAGTTGGTGCTGATCGGTTTCTTCAAACCTATGGCAGGAAGTTATTTCTAAACTGCTGCACCATAACTATGAATTTCAAGTATTAGTTTGGTAATAATGATTTATAACATCTTGCTTTCGTCCCATTCACATTTGAGATAGAATGTGAAGAGGCAACAGTGAGTCCCTGTAAGGAACCCATCATGTTAACAAACATCAAATGAATGAAGAGCAAGCACTTACCAAAAGCAATCATATGAAATCTAAAATATAGCTAGCATATGGGCCATTGGACTACACATTGTTGATGCTATTATCTGTCACTTTCTTGTTGCTCAATGGATCAATGGAGGCCAGGATGAAACTGATACTGCTACAATGTCATGTTCCTTCATTTAGTTTTGGTATTTCTCGACTCACAGGAGGAACAGGTGCCAGTGTGATTTTGTTTTTGATGCATTCAGTGCTTCTGTCAAAGATAAGCAGATTGATTGTGACAGGAAGAGGTCAAATTTTGCATATATCACTGTTTTTGGTGCATTTGTTGCATCAATGTAATTAATCTGGATCACATTGATGGCAAGACAATTCAGTAGTTTGTTTCTCGATTTTGAAATACCCAAGTTTTTTTTGGTACATATACCTTTCAAATAAAATTTTAACAGTAAAATGCCAATAACCCCTTTAATGTTTACCCCAAAAACAAAACTGCAACTTTTCTTTAAGCACTTTTCTCCTGAAATAGATAATTCTTTAGGCACTTGACATCTATTGTCTCTGCCCTTATTTTAATCCTTTTCCCCGCTCTAGGAGATTTTGGGGGATCCAATTGGGCTTTTAGGATTATATCAAGGCCCTCTCTTGTCACTTGTTTCTTGATCAGGAATTTGGCTCTAATTGAGAGTGCCTTCAGCATAAAACTCGGCAAAAATATCACTGCACCTTGCTCCATACCTGAACTGTTTTCATGCGAAAGAACGTAGATGATATTGATGCTGATGATGACAATTTCTCTATGTCATGCCCTTTTATCTTTGTTTGTATTTACCCTGGTGCACCCGTTTTACCCCTTGCGGGAAAATGGGATCTTCTTCAACATTTGGTCTCTGTTTCTCTAATTCGTGTTTCATTCTCTCCACCCTCAAGTAGCAGTTAACTCACTAGCACTTCTCCCTTGCGTCCATCTTCTTTTTCTTTGTCTTCGCCAACATCTTGATATTTTTTCTTTTCTACTTCTCTTACCCAAAAGTCCGACTTAAAATCCCAATTTATTGTATCTATTTCTCCATTGAATTTCTCTATGTGAAACTCAGAAGGATTTAGTGAAATTTACCCTTCTCATTATTGACTATTGTATGATGGTTAGCTAATAAAGAGAGTACTTGGGGTAGATCCTATTCGAAATTGCAGAAACTTTCCTTTTTCGAGGAAGTGAGAAGATGGAAAGAAAGGAATATTATGACTAAAATGCTAAACACGCGGACGTTAAGTTGCTAAGGATCAGGGTTTAAAGTTTAAACACTAGGCGGGTCTAGGCACCCGGGGTTACCTAGCACCTAGAGCCACATATATGGGATCCTCGACCACCTAGCCACATAGGCAGCCGCCTAAGTCCTAACAAATGTCTTGGAAGTGTGGAAAGCTTAAGGGGATGCTAAAGTGATCGGCTAGGCCACTTTTCACGACACTGTTAAGTTTAGTCCACCCAAGATAATATAGTAGCTAAAGTATCACCGCTAAATATGCATAAAGGTATACAATATGAGTAGCCCCACAATGCAACATTCATTTAAAGCATGTCTTGAAGAAAATCAAGTTGCTAGATATCACTAAATAGACGTAAATCTTAGTAGTATGCCTTGGAGCAAATATGTAATTATCGTCATAAAAGGTGGAAGTTGACCAGTAGTTTTTCCCAAATTCTCGTGTGCATTCTTGTGTGTGTTTTTTGTTATGTACCTAGTCTATCATGTTTCTCAAAAACAATCTTAATAGTTAAAGATATAGATAAAAGGATGAAATTCAAGTGTTAGGACAAGTATAGATTAGCACTGAGCAGTCTTCACAAATTAAGTACTAAGATAGAATTCACAAAGAAAGTTTATCAAAAATTGGATATCTCAGAAAGTTATGGTGTGAGAACTAGTACTCATAGGAACTGAGCAGTCTAGGAAACTCTAGTCTACGTAGCACATGCACTCTTATCATGGAGCCGTGTCGTGACAAAACGTGTCGAACATGTGTCATGTGCATTTTTAAGAATTTACCACTTATCCGCGTGTCGTGTTCGTCTCCGTGCAACAGAGCTCTAAATAAATGCCAAGAAAGTACTTTGAAAAATTATTAAATTTAATTTATTAAAAAGTATCCAGGATAAACTGCTGAAGTCTGAAATCAGTTTTGATGTAATTATACACTTCAATTTTTTGTGAGCACATAAAGCTGTAATAGTATTTGCAATGAATGTAACTCACAGCCGATCTATATAGATGCCCGTATGCTTCCTAAAAACTTGAACAATAATTCTTCTGTGTTTTTATTCATATCGTAAAGTGGATAAAAGGAAAAAGAAAAGGACAAGTCAATTGAACTCAGAAGTGGCACTGGGGGGATGTGGGTTGCAGATATGGTATTGCGCGGATATTCAGTATGGAAAATCTTGATAATTCAGAAAACAGATATGTCATGGATACGGCAACAATAAATTATATGTATATATGAGTTAATATCATTTATCTGTATATGGATTTGTGGGGCCGTAATGGGTTAAAAGCACAATAAGTCAGAACAAATTTTTTCAAAGTTAAATGTATTAATAATTACCAGAATTACTCATTTCTGTGAGAAAGTGGACAAATTGTATAAATGCATCTACAAATCCAATGGAAATGTGAACCGATCATTTTTAAATTAGATGTAACATTTTAGATTTTAGATATCTCTCTGGCGTCTTTGATATACATAAAGTATACATTACAAATTGTTAGGATATGTTAGGAGTATCTGGAAAATGTCCTCAGTATCCAAGTATTTGATTGGACACATCTCCTTCATGGAAGTATCCATGCGTTATAGATAGGACTAAAGAACGTAAGTTTAAAGAGAAGAAAAAAAGGTAACTGCTTCCAATTTCCAAAGATCTCACTCGAATATCTTGTCAATGAGTGATTTATGTTCTACCTGGGATGTATTGTTACAAAATCATGTGGACTCATTTTGATCTATCATAATATGAGAGGCAGAGAGTAGAATGTAGTTTTTGTTTCCTGATGAGATGCACTTTCACAAAATCAAACAACATATTAAGGACTGTACAAGGGGTTTAATGCTGATTATTGGTTAGGTCTAATCAGTTGAACAGTCAATATAACCCAAGAGAGTACTTCTGGTAAATTCTCCTATTTAAAAGCCACTTGCTTCTCCTATTAGGGGCCCTATTGGTGTGTAAGTGCTCATGATCAATTTCTTATTTTTCATTTGGGCCATGGGCTTTTTTAAAGTAAAGAACATGCCTCAAACTCGAAAAAAAAAAGGGATTTTAACACACAGCCCTCAAATCTTACCTATTTAGAAAGATGCCCTCCAAATCAGCATATTTGTCAATTGACCATCCAAATCATTGGATACTTAGAAATTTACCCTACTAGTCTTGGTGTGACTTTGTATGGTATAAAGATAACATACCCTTTTGTACCCCCAATAAAAAGGGAAAAAAAAAAAAAGAAAAACAGAGAAAAAAAATCTTCTTTATGAATTCTTTTTCATTATTCTTCCTCCCCACCCGATTTTAGTTGCTAGATTCTCTCCAAGGAAAAATATCAAGTTAAAAGAAAGTCCAAGATAAAAAGTCTAATCTCCTTAATTGCCTATGGCACCTCCTCGTGGAACTCCCATCAACTCAAAAATGGAAGAGATCGTAAAGCCAAAGATCTGAAATCTCCTATAAAAATCTTGTTAAACTTTTTGATTAAATTAGTTACCTAATTAGGAGTCATATTGCTTAATGCATTAGAAGTCCTGTAGTGACCTAATTAGGAGTAATATTACTTTATGTATTAGGAGATATATAGTTACCTAACTAGGAGTTATTCTTTACGTATTAGGAGTCTTACTCATAAATTGTAATTATATTTGCCTATAAATAAGAATATAGAGAGAGGAATCATCAACTCCTTAAGATCTTTTCCTCTCAAATTTTGATATGGTATAAAGAGCCTTTCAAAATTTTCGATGATTGTCGTTTTCATGCTATCCTCGAGCTTGTACTGGGCCACACTCATGTAGCACGTGCTTAGTGCCGGGCCACTTTTTTGCCTTCGTCTTCCTCTATTACTGCTGATTGCACTTTCATGCTCATCTATTGTTGTTGCTACTTGTTCTTATTGCTACTACTATCAACTAATCAGCATCTACCTATTTCTACTTCTACTGCTACATATTCTTTCTTCTGTTGCTTCTTGTTCTTGCTATTAATAAATCATCTGATGGTGTTGCTAACTACTTATGTTGTTGTTGCTAGTTTTTTCATCGGTATTTCTACTGTTGCAAGTTTTTTCATCTTCATTCTTCTCATTCTATTCATCTTCTGTATGTTATTATCTGAACTCACGGCTGAGATCAAAGATGTTCGTGGTCTCATGAAAATTCAGAGTATTATTGCAAAGTCAAGGGTTATGAGTCCTATATTTATCTAATTAGGAGTCATATTGCTTTATGTATTCAGAGTCATATAGTTACCTAATTATGAGTCATATTTTTCTCTGTATTAGGAGTTTTACTTGTATTATGAGTTGTAATTATATTTGCCTGTAAATGGGAATATAAAGAGGACTCATCAACTCTTTAAGATCCTTTGCGCACAAATTTTGTTAAATCTCGCTATCAAAAAACCACATCAGGAATTGGGGTTTTGCTTTGCAAGATCAGAAAGGCCAACCCAGATTCAAAGGAGGACTGTGATTCATGGGAATCGGATCAAACTCACTATGATCTCTAGGTATAAAAGAATTGACATCGTTGAGGTGAAAAGGGATCAATCGGAGAAGCGATCATCGTTGCTCGTGATTACTAGTGATTTCTCCAAGTTAGAGTTTGTGAGCAAGACCTCCGTCTTAGTTGACAAGAGCATTAATTTTTTGAATAGGCTTTTGGATCTCAATTTGTAAGTCATGCGGGGTTGAAGAAGGTGAGGGAAAGGAAGATGGTGAGAGCTTTTGGAATTTAAAGAGTGACAAGCATGGAGGTGAGGCTCTTTTGGCAGTAGAGAGAAAAACATGTATATGGGGCTCTTTTGGAAGAGAGTGGTTTCTGGTGATGATATGAAACATAGATTGACTATGTTAGAGGCGAGTTTTAATTATTCAAGGGTAAACTAGTTATTTTTATAAACTATTAGGTATGTAAGTAAAAACATGAAATTTTCTTTTTTATTCTCAAACAGCTTCAGATGTGGGATCAATTGGCCAATACGATAATTTGTGGGGTATTTATAAATATGAAAGATTTAAGGGGTATATATATTTGAAACCCCCTGAAGTAAAAAAGTTACAACTGCCAAGCACGTAACCAAAAGTACAGGATGCCTCATCAAGAAGGTGAAAGAGAGGAATAAAGAGAGTGAAAATAAAATTGTTAAGATTAGTTATTAGTATTGGGTTATTGGGTTGTTACCCATATACCCACCTTGCCTTCTCTATATATCTTGTTCCTTCTCTTATGTTAATGAATTAATTCAATTTTGGGGTTTCTATTTCTCAACATGGTATCATAGCAGTTTCTCTTCCATTACTATGTTGAGAAATAGAAACCCTAGAATTGAATTAATTCATTAACATAAGAGAAGGTACAAAGTATATATATAAAAACAAGGTGGGTATATGGGTTACAACCCAATAACGCAATACTAATAACTAATCTTAACACTCCCCCTCAAGCTGGAGCACAGAGGCGGACCCAAAGGTGGGCCGGGCCAGCTATAGCTCCGCCCATTTTTTCAAATATTGTCTTAAATTCATTTTTATTTTTATTCTTTTTTAGATATTGTGTTAGACCCACTTCTATTTTAGCTTTCTTTTAGTAAATTTATTACTAATTCTACTCCTGATTTAGTGGAGAATACTGTTTTATTCTTTTGAGAAATGCATATAATTCATAAGTATATGCTAAAAAAGTTACAGCCCACCCAAAATTTATACCTGGTTTCGCCCCTGCTGGAGCATAGAGATCTAACATGCCCAACTTGTTACATAGATTAGAAAACATCTTCTAAACAAAATTTTCTTAAATAAAAAATTAAGAAACAAATACGAATTTGATAATCTTATGCCACACTGCTGAATATTCGATGTCGACGCTGAAGTTGCCAATGAAACCGAACTTCCATGCAAAAGTTAATATGCATCACTATCTTGGATATAAATAAGATTTTAGAGTTTCCTAAACTCAGCAGAAGGAGAGGTTTTGAGAGATCCTCAAACTCCGTAGGAGAGATTTTGGAAGATCCTCAAACTGAATAGTAAATAGATACCCGCGGTAGATATAGAATCGATCAGCAACAATAGAGATCGGTAGGAGTAATGAAAGCAGCAGACAACACCATCTGATGATTCCATAGCAGCGAAAGTTGATGACGAAAGACAGTAAAGGAGGCGATATTTAATGATGGTTAGGGTTTTGAAACTTGAAGAAAAATTTTGTTTAGAAGATGTTTTCTAATGTATGTAACATGCTGGGCATGTTAGATCTCTAAGCTCCAACTTGAGGGGAAGAGTGTTAAGATTAGTTATTAGTATTGGATTTTTGGTTGTTACCCATATACCCACCTTGTCTTCTATATATACCTTGTATCTTTTCTTATGTTAATGAATTAATTCAATTCTAGGGTTTTTATTTCTCAACAAAAATAGAAGAGCTATATTGGTACCCAAGGATGATTACCCTGTGACAGAAATAGTGTTCCACTCACTGTCGCATTGAATCGTCCCCCAACTGCTTTTGATTGAAGATGCATTTATTACACTCATTCCAAATTTCTTGCAAGGACTATGATATCCTATTTCTTCATTATTTTCGATCGAATGCATTATAGCACAAAGAGCCCCCCATGTTACGAATGGGGTTGGGCCAAGTATTGATGTTAAACTTGTTCAAAATGGCAGATCAAACACTCGGGGAGAAAGGAAAAGGCATGAGATGATCAATGGATTCCTCTTGTAATCCGCACAAAGGAGGAAAATGAGGGACAAATATACCATCTAGAGAGAGACGTAGGACCGGGAGACGATCTAATAAAGCTACTCATATCGTAACCTGTATTTTCAATGGGCCTAGGGATCTCCATATCATATAGGCTTGCATCTCAATTGGCGTGTCAGGTTGAATGCAAGCATAAAAGGAACGAACAATAAATGTACCAGATGCGTCTAAGTACCATGCAACGGTGGACTTGGATATTTTGATTGGCGGGGGCAAAAGATATATTGTAGATTGTATCATATAAATAAAAAAACAAAATTTTATCATTCAAGACCCAAAAAACTTTCCTAACATAGAAATTTAAATACAATATACTATTCATTGCATATTCAAAAAAGATATTAATCAAAGATTAGATATAACATACAAATGCGTTAATATCATTTTCATTTTATACCATTTTAGTTGTAAACGACAAGGAATAAATTAATCAAACTAAGAAATAAAACTTACACTTCCTAATAACTTATAAAGTTTATTATCTTAATAGTATATAAAAGAGACTATCAATAATATCACCTGCATTTGTGTAGTGGTAAAAAATTGACCACTCAAGATGTTGACACATGTTCATGCAACTGACAACTTCCCACCGAGATGCTGCAGCTCTCAGTCCTTCGCTACAAGCTCCGCCATCCAGAGCCATCCCAGATCTACCTCCTGTTTCTAGACATCACCCTCCGAAGTCACCCATAGTCCAAGATTCCCGACTTCTTCAGTAGTGACCACCGAGATCTCCGTCTGTAATTACGCCACTGTCTTTCTTACATTGAAGACGTGTAATACCCTTGCATTCAAGATGGATAATTATGGACAATGAAGAGATTCCCCACATGCAATCTCAACAGTGTAGCGTCCTTAATCACGACCGTTACAACAAATCCGCACATGAAGATCGTGCAGTTGCACAGATCTCGGCAGCACCTTATCGCCTGCATGCCAACAGTTCAGTATAAATAGACCTCTCTAGCGAGGAGATTTTTTCCTTCCACTCAAAATCTTAACTCAAGGAGATCAACACATTCTTGTAATTCCTGTACACCGGCGAATTATAGTGAATTTTTTTCCTCCCTGTGGTTTTTTTTATTTGAGTTTTCAAGTAAAAAATCTTGTCTCCATCTATTGCCTGTATTGTGATCTCCGCTTTACACTCACACCTCACTTCCCTACTCTCGCTTGTGATGTGGATCGATCGCTTGATCATTCGCAGTGAAAATCTCCATCATAAACTGATGCTTTCATTCAGAACTGAGTCCTAACACTTAAGATCTCTCCCTTAAAACCCAAAAAACCTTCCTCAGAAAGTCTCTTCCACATTGATGATGGCCCCAAGAAAGCGAGCCATCAATGGCACAACATCCAAAGGCAAAGCCATCGCACTAGCTGGGGGCTTGGTCTCTCCACCAATCAATGATTAACCCATACCGCCAAGGACACCGGCTCATCACCTCACGGAGTAATCGCCAGTGTCCAACCACCACAGCGGCACGACGACTAGCTCCTTTATATGCTCGCTGACATGAAAGAACAGATAAAGGAACAACAAGCCCAATCAGATCGCGATTGAGAGCAGATGGCTCTCGACTGCGAGAATGCTATCCATAACCAGGGCATTGAGGTGGCTTAATGACCGACTTCAGGCTCAAATTACTGCCCTCCAGGGCGACAAGCCATTGACACAGTTAGAAAGCGATCTAAAGTTGGTGGGTCTCCCAACCTTCGAGTCCTTGACCTGATCTAAAAACGGATCGCGAAAGCCAAGCTGCAGGGCCACTCAACGCCTTCAGCTGTCAAAGTTTTTGACCCCCTCTCCGAAGACATCCTGGAATGTGAGTTCTCAAGAAAGTTTTTAACCCTAACCTTCGACTGCTACTTTGGGGTGAGCAACCTTGTCTAGCACATCAGGCATTTTCGGGACAAGATGGTTGTTTATTCCCGCAACGATCCACTCTTGTGCATCACCTTTCCTTTCAGTCTGAAAGGTTTGGCATCAGATTGGTTCTACTCTCTGTCTCTCCGCCCTCTCCACAACTTCGAGAAGGTAACCTAAACATTCCTCACTCAATACGCCTCTCGCTAAAGGCCAATAAGAATATCCACCGCTTCCTCTCCGTCAAGATTGATATAGTGACAATCTCTAATCATACATCTGCTTCTTTCAGAGCCAACTTGCCAAAGTCTCTAACTGCGGTGAGGACGTCTCTGCACTCGCGTTCATCAGCAGACTGCATGTTTCTCACCCCCTGTACAAGCATCTCCTCAAGCGCAATGTCACTCAAATGAGCGAGGTCTTGTCGCAAGCACAATCCTGCATCCAGCTGAATGAAGCAGTGAAGACTTTCTCCAACCATACCGTGAAGCATGGCGACGTCGGAGGAAAGTCGAAGTCTTTGCACAAAATCTCCACCCATGCTCGGGGGCAACCTGCCTTTAAGAGAGGCACTCCCCGTCCTTTCACCAAATTCGCTCCGAACTCACAAGCCAATGGAACAACATTTCACTTGTTGAGGCTCCCCATCGCGAGATCTTCAACACCATCAAGGACCACCCATGGGTTAGGTACCCGAGACCAATCCAGTACGATCTCTCACTTACTAGAGCAAAAGAATATTGCTCCTATTATAACCGCAAGGGACACATGACCATCTAATGCTCGGCCCTCAAGTACCCGGAAGAGCTCATCCAACAAGGTCTCCTCAAAGAGTACATCCTTACTCTCAAAGCAGTCTCTGGATCCGGATAGCTCAGTGCTCTACCGCTTGTCCAACCACAACATATAATTATCCAATATATAGTAATTGAGTGATTTCACGTTATCAAGAGACGGCAAATTTTTTATCCATACCATTTCCTGTATTCCAATTCCATGTATTCCACTCTAGTATTAAGTAAAAATGATATTGCTGCTCCTAACTATTGTAGCCCTTTCAAGCTAGACGTTTTGCTGATGGGATTTCCCCCACTCGGAACCGCTCAGCTGCTGGGATTTCTCCCACTCAGTCGGTCCTTCCGCTGTCGGGATTTTTGCCACTCGGACGACTGTATCTAGGCGTTCCGCTGCTGGGATTTTTCCCACTCAGAACTACTTTGTTGCTGGGATTTCTCCCAATCGGAGTCAGTCCTTTTGCTGCTGAGATTTTCCCCACTCGGAGGATTGTCTGTACGTACCGTTGATGGGATTTTCCCTACTCGGAGATGGCAACGCACACTTGACGTGCTTTTTCTCGATTAACCTACAGGAATCGAAACCCTCTGCTGACGGGATTTCTCCCACTCGGAGTCCCTACTCTGCTGCAGTGATTTCCCCCTCAGAGCCCCTGTTTAATGTTCCGCTGATGTGATTTTTCCACTCGAAAACACACACTAGCCTATGGGCTGCCCTCGTCTGACTCACAGGTGGATGAACCCCAGGCAGTTTTCCTTTTCCGGGTCCGTGCAGAGCAGATGCTCCAGAATAATAAGCTGATAGAAGACATTCCACAGAAAAGGTTCTCAGGATTGGCAGTCAAACAACAGAGGGGGAGATCACAGGTAAAGGACCTAAGAAGGGTACCAAAACTTCTAGCAGAAACAATAATTGCTACTACTTTAAACAACCAGGGTAAATAAAGAAGAATTACTTAAAGTACAAAGAGATGCTAAAGAAGAAGGGCGGTCTAGGAGCTGATGGAGGTAGTACCAGTGGGGAACAATCAGATCAAGCCGGCGTAGTCGAGGAAGCAGTTGAAGATCCATGTGATGTTCTGTCGGTGATTCTGGTCCAAGCCAATGGGAGGTTCTCAGATGCTTGGTTGCTTGACTCGGAGTGCACATACCACATGTGCCTAAAGGAGTGATTTAGTACATATGAGCCTTTTGAAGGAGGTACAATCCTGATGAGGAATGATGCTGCATGCAGTACAGTCGGAATAGGCAGTATCAACAGGAAGATGTTTGACGAACATATGCGAACACTCAAGGACGTGAGACACGTTTCAGACCTAAGGAAAAACCTTGTCTCGTTGGGAGTCTTGGAAGCTTAGGGATTCAAGTTTTCAGGCACGGATGGAGCTCTAAAGGTCACTAAGGGTTTCATGATGGTCTTCAAAGTAGAGCGTACGATGAAATTGTACAAGGTGATCGAAAACTTGGTGATTGGTGATGCTTTTGTAGCAACAGAGGGCACTACAAGACTTTGGCACATGCGTCTCGATATATGAGCGAGCTAGATCTTCGAGCCCTACACCGTAAAGGAGTTCTACCAAGTATTAAACACTGAAAACTTAACCTACGTAAGTTTACATTATGAGTAATCGAGATTAGCTTTTACTACCTCAGTGCACAAAACTAAGGGCTTATTAGATCTTATACACACGGATGTGTAGGGACCTTAGCCAGTTGCATCCAATTGGGGTGCATGTTATTATGTTACTTTTATAGATGATTTCTTTCGAAAATTATGGGGTATTTCTTGAAGCAAAAAAATCAGAGGTATTTCAGAAGTTCAAGGAGTGATCCATGGTAGAGAAAGAGAAAAGACGAAAGGTGAAGTTCTTGAGATCAGACAATGGAGGTGAGTATACATCGACGAAATTCAAAGAGTACTTAGGTAGTGAAGGTATTTAGCACCAACTAAGTATTCCAGGGAGGCCAGAACAAAATGTAGTAAAGCGCATGAATCGGATACTTACAGAGCGTGCTCCTAGTATGAGGTTAAAGATTGACATGTCAGAAGGTTTCTAGGTAGAAACAGTGAGTCATGCGAGTTATTTAGTTACATGTCACCATTTACAGCTGTGGATCTTCAGATCCCGGAAGAGATATAGCAAGGAGAGTCAGCGGACTATTCAACCTTGCAGATATTTGGTTGCCCAAGATACAATTTGGTTAATAGTCAAAAGAGAAACAAGATAGAGTCCAAATCAAAGAGGAGATATTTTATCGGTTTCACTAAGAGAACCAAGGCATACATGCTTTAAGAACTAGAGAAAAGTGCCTTTGTTAGCAATGCGATCTTTGATTAAGATTAATGTTGCAAGCAAAATCAAAGACGAAGGACAAGACGTAAGGTAAAGCTTCAGACAGTTCAACAGATTCTCAGAGAGGAGGGTCAGATGAAAACTCAAATGACTTCAACAAGCCTGTCGGGTTAGATGAAAACTCAAATGACTCCAACAAGCCTGTCGGGTCAGATGAAGACTCCTCCGTTCAGATGGAGACATGTAGGAATCTACTTAGGAGAAATTTGTGCAGCTTAAATTGTTGAGCCCTGTTTTAAATATCAGCTGAGCCGGTCGAGATATCGTCCGATATCTCCTTTTTACCTGCTACCGATACGATATGAAAAAATCGTTCGCAATATCATTTGCAGCAAAAAAATGGGCTGAGATTTGAAATATCGGCCGATAAATTGCCCTATATTGGCCGATAAATCACCCGATATATCGCCTGATATGAAATAACTTATTTATTGCACGACTGCTACAAATGTACATTATTTTTTACTATTTTTGCAAGCATATTATTTCATTTTTATTAGGTAGATATCTATGACTCTAAATCAACTTTTAGTTATCAATATTTCATTATATATAGTGTCTGATATGAATGCCCGATATGCGCGCGTATCCCCGATATCTCCCTCGATATCTGATATGAAAAATCCCCATCCGATACGATCCCGCTATCTAATATTTAGAACCTTGCTGTTGAGACGGTTAGACAGAGTTTTAGTACCACCAATCAATTTTGACTCTGGGAAGAGAACCAATTATTTTTCCATTAGTAATGAAAGCTAGAGATTCTAGCAGGCAATCGAGGCAGATAACAGTGACAGGTGGACCATAACCATGAAATAAAAGATGGAGTCTTTGGAGAGGAATCAAACATGGGATTTGGTGAATCTACCAAATGGTTCTAAAGTGATAGGTTGCAAGTGAGTCTTTTGAAAGAAGGACAATGAGCAATATAAGACAAGGTTAGTTACCAAAGGGTATTCTTAGGAGGGTATTGACTACGATGAGATCTTCTCTCCTGTAGTCAAACACACATCTATTCTGATGCTGTTGACAATCATGGTTCAAGGTGATCTTGAGTTGGAGCAGCTGGATGAAAATAATATTTCTGCATGGTGAGCTAGAAAAGAGGATATACATGCAACAACCTGAAGGGTTCGTTCAGGAAGGTCAAGAAAACATGGTGTCTTTCAAGAAGTCTCTTTATGGGTTGAAGCAGTCTCTCAGGTAAGTGGTTCAACTCATTCATGATCAAGACCAACTACACCCGATGTGAGTAAGACAGTTGTTTCTATTTCAAGCAGTACAGTGATGATCCCACATATTTGCTGTTATATGTAGATATGTTGATTGCTGCGAGAAATAAGTCACATATTCAGAAGCTTAAAGCTCAGCTAAAGGAGTTCGACATAAAAGATTTGAGAGAAGTCAAGAAGATCTTAGGTATGGAGATCAGTCTTGATATTTCAGAAATTAGAAACAGGGTAGCCTGAGATACTACACGGATATGTTGATGTAGATTATGTTGGATATTTTGATCAATGAAGATTTACGGCGGGTTATGTATTCACAGTAGCTGAGCGTGTTAGTTGGAAGGCAGAGTTGCAAGACACCTAGCGCTTTCAACAACAGAGGCGAAGTACATGGCTGCGTTGAGGCATCTAAGGAAACCCTATGGTTGAGAGGATTGGTCGGCACACTACAAATTATATAGGATTCAATTTAGATCTACTGTGACAGTCAGAGTGCAATACATCTCGCTAAAGATCACATGTATCACAAGCGAACAAAGCACATCGATGTGGGATATCACATGATACGTCAGTAGGTTGTAGTGAAAAATATTATTGATTTGATCAAAATCAGTACAAAGAAGAAGTCAGTAGACATGATGATAAAAATCATCACAGTGGAGAAGTTCAGAGCAGTTATGAACTTCATCAATGTTCTCCAAAGATAAGGTGGAGAATGGACACTTGAGAGAGAGCCGTGTGAAGTGACAAAAAGAGAAAACTTATTTGATTGTATGGAGGCCAATTTCAACAAAAGCTCATGGTATGTGAGTCAAGGTGGAAATTATTGGTATTTTGGATGCCTTACATTCATTGGAGAAGATTAAGCGACAAGGTGGAGGAGATTCCAACAGATTCAGCAGTCAGTACATGCACAAACTCAACGAAGCTTTCAAAAGCTGATATGAAGCTTTCAAAAGCTTTGGAGGTAGCTTTCGACAGCTCTGGTGGAACTGTCAAAAAACTGAGATAGATCAACTTTTGAGACAATACTGTCGACAGCCCTGTCGACAGCCCTGTCGACAACAACAATTTGGGCGCATCTGTGCGTATTCGACCCGAATTCTGATTCTGTTTCAAGTTGAACTCTGATTCCGATTTTGACCCAAACTCTGGGTATTTGGTTTCCTTTTCTCTAGCTATAAATATGAGATTGTTTCATAAGTTTTAATAACTAACCCTCGTATTGAGAGCTTGAGAGATCCTTATGTGAGATCCTTGTAAACTCTGTTTCTCTTCTCAAGTTAATAAGAATTTCTCCTCCTACAAAATCTTGTATTCTTAATTTATGTTCTTGCTCTTGTGGTTATCAAGTTATATTGCTTACTACAGTGGATCGCTTGGTGTTTTCGTTGCTACTCTTATTGTTTGGTTGTGTTTCACAACACTTGTTTGATGAGATGACAAGCCTATAAACTAGCCACATGGGTCAAAGTGTGATGAGGACCTGTACATATCCATGTGAAGAGATAAGATGTGGAAGAGAGAGAATTGATATTATATCAATGAGACTTGGCGGCTCTCTATTGCTGCCAGATTTTGACAAATGAAGCAAAAGACTTTTGAGGTCCATGAGAAACGAAATGAAGAATAATCTAATAATACTCGATTACATTCTACCACTCAAATCTCTAGTAGAATGGAATAAATATATATGGACGGATAATCAAGGAATTAGTGTTAATGGCTAGGATTAATTTTGAGAATTCTCAAGAATGGGAAGATTTGAATACTAAGAATTTCTATATGTGCCAAAGGAAGATAATTAAATTTATTCTTTAATTACTTACATATTTTCCTATGAATATGAAAGTTGAAGCTTGATTTTCTTTTACTTTAAAGGCTCTTGTGTAGTTTGATTTTGCTTTATTGGAGCTTGAATTTGTGGAGCTTTATGATCATTCCATCCTTCATCTAGATGTGACGATTTAGCATAATCCATCCATTCTCTTTTTACTTGTCTTATCCTGTAATAAGATAAGAATTACTGACAAAAACTCATTAATAGCTAATTTATAGGTTTAATACACATCGCCAAAATTCTTAGAATTATACTGTTCAGTAGATGATCCAGTAGTACCAGACAAATAAGTAGCTCGAGGAGGCTAGGAAGGTTTACCATGCAACTCCCAACACCAGTTAATAGTGTGATTGGTTTGATTGCAACGAGTACACTTTTGAGAATTATCTTGACTACGACCAAGAACTCGGACTCTAGTAGATAAATCATGACCACGAAAAGACATACCACTACAGCCTTGAGAAGTGTTACCTCGATCAGTTGAGAAAAGTAAGGCAGAGCTCTCAATTGGAGAGGGATTAAAAGTTGTTGTAGAAGATTCTTAAGTCTGAGATAATCGTGAGAAAGTATTATGTAGAGAGGGAATTCCTTCTTCACCTGCTAGTAGCTGTCCTCGAAGTGGTTTGAGTTGAGAACTGAATCCCGAGAGAAAACATTTTAATTCTTTTCGCTGCTTTTTAAAACTTCAA
This sequence comes from Agave tequilana, assembly GCA_038442645.1. Lineage (NCBI taxonomy): Eukaryota > Viridiplantae > Streptophyta > Magnoliopsida > Asparagales > Asparagaceae > Agave > Agave tequilana. The sequence goes on along the minus strand of JAVJIF010033888.1, from coordinate 16,825 downwards.
TATCATTAGTGACTGGATGATACTGATTGAGTTCATCGATCATACCCTTGAAGTAGCTGTAGTAGTTTTCTAAACTCTTGTCGTCTTGTCGGAGACTAAATATGTCCTCATACACTTCAAAAACTCGAGAGACATTCTTCGTGGAATAAGTATTATGAATAGCTTTCTAAATTTCTTTTACAGTATCTAAGAATATAAAATTGACACTCAGTGCGGATCTCATGCTATTCCAAAGTTAAATCATCACCAAATAATTGTCTTATTCCTATTCTTCAAATGCCTTTTGAGTAGAGACAGATTTCACAGAAGTAACTATTTTCAATTTGCCTCTCGCACCAAAGAAGACAGATTTCTCCCATAATAAAAAGTTTGTCATTCAACTTCACAGTGGAAATTTGAATAATCGATGAGATCTTTGATTTCTTTGATATCAGTCATGAGAACAAGAACGGGAAATAGATGTTTATTACAATAAAATTAAAATTTTACTGCTAAAGAAGATTAAGTTGCTCTCTCTCTGATTTTTTTTTTTGTGTGTTAAATTCTAGTCAAACTTGGTTCCAGGTTGTAAGAATCTGGGTTTGGGTCGATTTCTGGGGTGGGTTGTAGGAGAAGAGATAACAAAAGAAGAGGAAAAGAGAAAAAAAAGAAAAGATTAATATGAGAGAGAAAAAGAACTAAAATTTATTTGATATAGAGCCTCTCCAATACCATGTTGAAGTGAAGAAGATGAGAAGACCATGTGCCATCAATTAGGGTGTTATCATTTAATTACAAAGAAAGGAAATATGTGTCCTAATAGGATTAGGAAAATACATAATGTCTTATTTGAAGTAGGAGAATTCAAAATAAAAAAAGAAAAATTCTTTTTCTACTATAACATAGAATCATATTTCTACTCTAATAGTTACTCTTAGGATTCCTTTCACCAGTATGCAAAAGAATCATTGTATGGTCTTACAAGGTCCGAGGCAGAATCCTAATGGAGGACAGAGGAACAAACAAGTCTTCACATTCCAAGGAACATAAAAACCTATCTAGTTCTGTGGAGAGGGGATTTGCCAATCATTGGTCTAAATGAAGGATTTGGAGTCAGGTAGCTCTAGAAGGTATATATAACAAATTAGTTCGATAAAGTCCACCATCCCCTGTATATGGATTTTTTATGGGGACATTTAGTTGTTTTTCTTAGTCTATTTTAGTGGTTCAATTTTATTGCCTATTTTAGTTATTTTAGTCCCACATTAGTTGTGACAGAAAACTCTCTGTGATGTAGGCCTATATAAGACCAAAACTGCTATTGTTTTTTCAGTGGATGAATTATGAAAACTGCTATCTGAGCATTTTGTAGCCAGTGTGCTTCGGGTGAGATGCTTAAGGGAGAGATTCTCAAATCCTATCTTGAGAGAAACTCTAGATTGAGATTTCCTAGTGTTCGTTCTCTATCATCTTGGTATCAAAGCTAAAGTCCTAAACAAAACAAATTCATTTACAGAATTTTCCTCCACAAAATCCTAGATCTCTCCCACTTTCTTCATCTTCTCTATTTGTCCAAAAAAAGGAAGGAAAGGAAAGAAATGAAAAAAAAAGAAAAAAAGAAAACCTAATTTCTTTTTTCTTTCCCCTATTCACAAGCCACCATCTCCTTTTTTCCGCTTCATCTTCTCTTTTTCTTCACTCTCATCCAGACCATAGTAAACAGTAAGCACCCTTGTCTGCGCCTCTGCTCGCCTTCCTCGTCATCAAGCGCCTCTGTCGCCATCTCTAATCTCCTCCATCGATCTTGCCTCGTCTTCCTCGACTTCTGTGCCAGCATTGACGCAGATCACTCTACTGCCAACCTCGCTTATAAGCTTTCTTTCTCTTCCAGCTCTGCCGGCAATACCCCCCTCTCCGCGACCCGAGATTTGCCACCAACGTCCTCATCGACACTATCTACACCACCACAACGAGAGATCTCCCCTCTCTACTTTGATTTTGACCCAAACTCCAACGTCGTCGACACTATCTACACCACCACAACAACCTCGCCGACGAAGATCCCCATCATCATCGACCTCGACTTCGATCTCCTCCCCTCCCTCGCAAAAGCCCAGATCCTTGTCGTCCGCCTCAGATCCACCTCTTCATCGCCGCACTGCCCTCGTCGTCATCATCACACCACTGCCCGCTTGACGCCGAGTCCGCCGCCAGATCCCACCGCCCCTGCAGACTACACTTGTCGCCAGAACCCCTCGTCGTCGATTCGCACCCTGTCGGTCGCCGATTCCGTCCTTATCGTCATCAATCACTGCCATCATCCACTGCAACTGATCACAACCGATCTCGCCTGGAAACATAAGAAGGGTTAGCGGGTTTAAGTTGGTAACGATTTTAAGTTTAAGAAGGGTTAGCCTGCAAACAACCACTCCAACCCGAACCCGCAGTTATAAAAGAAAATTGATAATGGGTTTAAGTTGTAGGACTCACAAAGGAGGCCTTTGAGCCGTTCGCTACAATAAACCTACATGCTATAGTAGCGGTACAGACACAAACAAACCCATTAGTGTATCGAATTTATTTTCGGACCATAACTTTCACACCTAGTGTCTGATTTAGGCGTTTTTTGAGTTGTGTTCGTGGAGACGAGAACTTCGAACCTGTAGTCACTTTAGATCTCTGTGATCAACAGTAGGACCTCGTGCGTGATTTTCAGCCCTCGGTGTGGATTTTCTTCGAAGAATCCTAGAAGAATTATATGTTGGGCGTGAACGACTCACTCCCTCAGGTGAAATTTGCCTTGAACTGAATTTTCACTCGCTGAATTATTGCAAATGTTATTGGACTGTAGTCAATTGTTAGCGATATTGCGGGTTTAGCGATATTGCGGATTGCTTCTAGCTTGTAGTTTACATCACCGTTTGTTATATTTCTCATTATTTGTAGGATTACATTTATTACATTTAGGAGTTAAACCGTTAGGATACTTTAATTTTCTCATTTAGTGCACACGTTTAGCTTGTTTGATTCTAGGAAGTTGCATGACATTTGTTTGATTGATTGTTGCATTTGTATCTAGATTGGTGCATGTGTCATAACGAAAAATCCAACGTGATTAATCTAGATAAGCTTGATCATATGATTAGGCAACTTCGAGAGAGAATAGAATTAGACAATTTACACAATCTCTGTCAGGGTGACTTATCCGTTAGAGAATTCATAGCCAGGTTTGAGGACTTAACCTGTCATTATGATGTGAGGGCACCATTCTCAGACCATAGCCATATTTGTTTCAGGTTTAAGGTCTGGCATTAAGCGTGCTTTGATCACTAGCCCTTATGGTGTGGACTCTATTGAAGATACTTTTATTTTGCCCTAGAGATAGACTTAACTTTCGAGGAGATAGTCAGTGCAAAAGTCTGGGAGCAATATTCTAAATGTGATGGATATGAACACTATGATTACCAGTGCCTTTCCTGAGAGCAGTGTTCCAAATGTGAAGAATATGAACATTATGATTATCAGTGCCTCTCGGAGAGTCAAGATGTTAATTTTGTGCCTAGTGATGTTGACAATTCGAGAACTGTTAAGAATGTAAATGTTTCTTTCGAGATTGCTAGTGTCGTTGAGAATACATCAATTGACTCATGTCCTTCACCTTCAAGTCTTGATGAGGCTTTTGTTTCTCCAGAGGATACTAGCGATACTAGTGATGTTGCGAATGCATCAGTTGAGTCTAGTACACCCATGTCAGATGATATCATTGTTCTAAAGGATAAACCTAGTGAGTCAATTGTATTGAATTTTCCTATTGCACATTATAAAACTCCTAGACAGATAGCAGAATGCAATGATGACTATAAATTTGCTGCATTTTCACATAATATCTTGCAGAAATTCGTAGTTAATGAGGTAACATGTATGTTTCACCTTGATATTATGATGACGTTGCACAATCAGCGTACATGTTCCTTTAGGATTCTGAAGAGGAATGCTTCCATCACTTATGAGCTGGATATCCCATGGGATCTTGGTATTAGCCACACTTTCAATGGAGACGATTCGATTCGATTTAATGCATGTCTTTCTGCATCTATCATCGCTTATGGCAGATCTGTCACAGAAGCCTGTCCTACCACTACCGCCGTGGTTCAGTTTTTATGTACATCTGTTGGGTTTACGTCCACCACCATAGCCCGATTGAGAGCCGAGGAGATTTACACTCGACGGGGTCGAGTTTCCCTACCCCGGGAGAATGATGGGGACGTCTAGTTATTTTCCTTAGTCTATTTTAGTGGTTTAATTTATTGCTTATTTTAGTTGTTTTAGTCCTACATTAGTTGTGGCGGAAAACTCCCTCTAATGTAGGCCTATATAAGACCAAAACTGCTATTTTCTTTGGCAGATGAATTATAAAAATTGATGTTTGAGCATTTTATAGCCAGTATATTTTGGGTGAGATGAGATGCCCAAGGAAGAGATTCCAAAACCTATCTTGGGAGATAAATCCTAGGTTGAGATTTTCTATTGTCCGTCCCGCATCAATTTTGCCACTTCTTTGCCACATAATCTAGTGATATTGAATTTCCTCCCGAGCCATGGGCCAGCTGCCCATCCACAAGCGCCACAGATTTCCTGCCAATAGGCAATCCCTCGTGTATCATCAATGGACCATCGAGTGATGTAAGCATCAGGCTGCACTTAGTGCTTATGTGCCTTAGCCGCACTGAAAGGAGGAACTCACTTGCCAGCTCAGAGATATACTCAAAACAGGCTTCAAGCCAACCAGTAAACTACCATCTTGAGAGCTGAGATGGGTCCAGCCTAAATAAACATCTGGTTCGATGCGTGGTGTTCTTTTTCTTTCAAATGCTCAAGGGATGGAGGGCAGAGAATCGTTCTTTTGCGCCTTAGTCATAAACCATAATTCTTCTCAAGTGGCCTTTATGGTATTCTCCCTGTTCGAGCAAGTTTAGTGACATCAAACTCTATTATTGGTTTTTAAACATGTGTTGGCCTCCCCTCTGTTATACCTGAATTTTCTCTTATCGCTTTTAGCTTGTGCTCTTGTTTGTTTTAAAAGCTGGTGATCATAACTTAAATTTAGCTCTCTGGGATTTTAAACTCCTCCCACTGATCCCCTTACCCCCCCCTCTTTCCTCCTCCTGTAAAACAGATGCAAATCCTATGAGCGAGCGGAAAAGAAATTGACAATATTGGAGGCTCCTAATGTCCTTACTATTGCATTAAAAAGATATCAGGTAGTGGACCAGAAGCTTACATGTCTTGCCTCTTATATGTCTTTTATTGCATTCTATATCGAGGTTTACCTCGCAGTGAACTAATCTTAATGTTTCCTTTTATGGTTCACAGTCTGGTAAATTTGGCAAGATCAACAAAGAGATCCAGTTTCCTGAGTGCTTGAATCTGGCTCCTTATATGAGAGGAACTGAGGATAAGTCCCCTGTTTACCAGCTTTATGCATTGGTGGTTCATCTTGATATCAGGAATGCTGCCTTTTCTGGTCACTATATTTGTTATGTGAAGAACATACAGGGAAAGTGGTATGAGATTGATGATAGTGTGGTAAGCCCACCGATGTATTTGTGCAGTTTGACATTGGCTCAAGTTCTGCTTTCTTTTCGACGTGGATGACTAAATTCCTGATTTATGATAATGTTAAAGTGGTCAACTGACCTTGGTTACTTCATTGAAGGTAAAGCCTGTGGAGCTTCGAAGAGTCTTGAAAAAAGGTGCATACATGCTTCTTTATGAAAGGTATAGTACATATGGTATTCACTTATAGTTCAAATGGCCTTCGTTATGCCATTAACAAGATGAACTTTCTTTAGGTTCTCTCCCCGTGCACCGAGCTTGTTGAGCAAGGCAATGTCTCAAGACCAAGGAAACATTAGACACGACCTGCACGAGGAGGCTGTTCCTTCTTACCATGGTGAAAAATGTCACGCATCAAGAACAAGATCCACTGCAATGTCAAGTCCTAGCACATCACCTTCAAAATTTGAACCATGTGTTCTGTTTGATAAGAGAGTCCACAATTCACTGGCTAATTCTTCCACCGACAACTCTTCCATTTTCAGCTGTTCGGACGAAGCCTCTTTGAGCACCGAGAGTGCAAGGGAATCTTTCAGTGCCAGTGACTACTCCGACTGTTTATCTGGAGAGTTCGACCATCAAAATACCCCCCGGAGATTCTCCCAGGACTCGGATGGCTTACCCTATTCCCGTCTAAATCCAAGACATTCAAACTCATTTTCGTCCGATTCATCATCTTGTCGAGATTATTGCCCAAACGGTACAAGCTGCAACGGCGAAAAGAGCCCTTCAATTTTGCATTATGACAGAACTGACCAGTGTGGAAGGTTAACTGAAGAATTTAGGAGGAGGGAGGCTGACAGGACTAGTCCTTGTAGCAATAAGCTGAAGAAGGCTGGTTTTCTGCTGAAAAGATTTAGCAGGGAGAGGGCCCAGAAATTTTACTAACAGTTGCTGGAGGTTTGGGTTGTAAATGTGAAATAAGCATATTATGTATATATAACATGTTCATCTGGCTTATTGCAGAAGAAAAATAAGGAAAAGAGAAATATAGTAGCTGTTGTAATGAGAAAAAGGTGAAAGAAACAATAATGACCTTATTGTTTTATTTATCAGAAGCAGGAATAAAACAAGAAATTATGTCTATTTGGGCTGCAGTCAGTTGGCTCAGACATCAGTTACTAGTTTAACTCTGGTTTGATTTTCTTGAGTATAGTAAAGCCTTGTTACTATGATAGATTACAAAAAAAAATCTCATTGACTCTGAAGAATTATATCTTTTATTACTTCTCAAATAGATTACAAAGTAAAAATTACATTGAATCATGATAAATATCTTTTCTATATATATAAGACCAAATCTTACACAATTTTGTTACGAGAAGTTCACATACATGGAAACTATTAGACCTCTATAACTGAATATTTATAATTAATTATCTATTATATCTAACATATATAAATGGACATGGATTGAATAGTTGAAAGAAGAAAACTACCACTAACAATAACAATCCTTGACATAGTAAATAGAAGAAGAAAAATCCATGTAGCTCACATAGAAATTATGGTACAAAGATCCGGTTATTCTTGCAACCAGAGAATATAAAAAAAAAGTATACGTTTTCTTTTTCTTTTAAAGAAAAGACCCGTAGGCTTAGGAAACGGATTTTTCCATCCCAAAAAAAATGATGAAAGTACCCCACAAGTTATTACAAGTTTGCCATTATTTATTTTGACAATTTCACTCTTGGTAAAAAATCCAAAATGCTCCTTTCTTCTTCTCCCCTCCTCCCTTCTCCCCTCCTCCCCACTCTCCGGCCTCCCTCGCTCCCCCCCCCCACCCCCAACCCCCTCTCCTCCCCCGCCACCCAAAATCTGATTGAACAGACCATAGTCTGTTTGGCCAGATGTGGGGGGGGGGGGGGGGGGGCGAGGGGGGATGTAACGTCGGGTACAGAAAAGTAACTGCGACGTATATACGTAGGTTGAAAATATCCTCACATATATACGCTAAGTATCAGTACATGCAAGAATCAGATTACGAAAGTACATGGTGCTTTATACATTCCAACATATGAGTACAATTATAAAGTTATCATAGGATGTGACACAATATTACAATAATATTACATCACCAATATGGCACAAATGCGAGAATACAAGGAGGTATACAATAATGAACTGTACAAAAGGTGCTCACGAGTTACAAGGGAAAACTCGAGAGCCGAATAGGGGGCCTGGAAGGATGGAGCTTCAGACGCCTTGCCGATGATCCACACTTTCGCTGCGCCACTCTGATCAGTAACCGAGAGAATCCACAAGCTCCAACCTCCAAGAATTGGACATGAGGATTCAGCGGAGTCAGAACTCCCCAACGAGTGGTATGACGAATGCCAAGTGGCGTACAAAGATAAGCACACGTGTATTGATAAATCTGAATCATAAACGTGCATTGAAAACTATGTCGTGAGCACAAGCACACATGAACAGGAATGAGAAATCAAGTGATGGGATAAACAGATGTGACAAAACTAGTTGTACGGACTCAGTAGATAGATTTATGAGATTGGTATCTCGAGGGGATAATCCAAATAAGAAAACCCTCATCTACATACCATATACCTTATGTCTTCATCGACTGAGTACGCACAACCTGAGTTCTCCACAATAACAGCTATATAGAACAATATGAATCATCAGGAGATTATACGATAACTAGGTATTCGTATAAATCAATGAATAAGTAAGTCAGGAGGTTGAGTACAACAGTTCAAGTGTAAGGTCAAGCATGAGACAAACTATGTACAATATGAAGATAGAATGAGATCAGTGAAGTAGTACACAGGTGGTAAAGGCAGGAATATATGTAATATAGTAATAACAGTAGTAAAATCAAAAATCTGAATAAAACTCGATGAAAGCAAATACAGCAAAACCAGCAGTACAACCCAGATTACGGCTTCATGAGATAAGTACGTCGAATGAATAATCCAAATAAGGAAACCCTCATGTATATACTGTATATCTCATGTTGTCGTAATATGAATGTATACACCTCAAATTGTAAAACACAATGAATTATTGATTAGCATATTATTTTTATTATTCGTCTTACCCATATATTTAAGTATGTTTTACCGGTATACATACATTCATATATGAGTAAGTCGAGGCTGTTATTGAAAACTGATGATGAAACCAATGTATTATGTTTACAGTGGGTCCCGTGCATATCCGGGATCACGGCCTAGGATGTTCCGTTGTTGGTGTACGGAACCTACCGCAAGGCGTATGTGATGCCCCGATCCTGCGGGTACGGAGACGTCACTGCGACGTATATACGCAGGTCGAAAATACCCTCACGTATATACACTAAGCATCAGTACCGACAAGAATCAGAGTGCGGAAGCATAGTAGTAATATACATTCCAACAGAAAAGTACAAGTACATGGTTATCACAGAGAGTGATACAATATTACAGGAATATTACATTACCAGAAAATACAAAAGTACATTATACGAAGAGAAGTACATAACAAAAGCTGAGAGGTGCTCACGAGCAGGGGCCTCGAGAGCCAATCGGCAGAATAGCTGGAGGAAGAGCTGCGGTGATGCCCAAGCTTCTGCTGCGCTCTGATCACCGCAGAAGGATCCGCTGCGCACTCTGATCAGCTACAGCAAGGCCATCATGGTCTAGACTCTAGGATCTGAACATGAGGATCCAGTATTGTCAGATGCAACCCGGCGAGTACATATGATAAAGCCATGCAACCCGGCTAGTACATATGATAAAGCCAAGTGGCGTGCATATCAGGCACACGTGTACAGAAAATGTGTATCGTGAATATAAGCACATATGAGTATGAAATGAGACAGTAAGTAAAATAATTATAGGAAAACCAGTTATACAAGCCCACATTACCGATCCGTGAGATTAGTACGTCGAAAGAATAATCCAAATAAGGAAACCCTCATATATATACCCTACACCTCACGTCACTGTAATTTGAGTTTATATAATCTAAATTTGCCTTCACAATAATAGAATAATGAACAATATGGAAACCCGAAAATAAGCAATCAAGTAATTAAACAAAGTAGCACAAGTATAATGTGTAAGTGGTGAGCATGATAATGTATTGTATCGCAAGTCTCCCAAGTATAGATCAAGTGTATAGCTAGTCAGATATCAGAAGTATGTTATTATTCTGTTATTATGACTCATCTGATTTGTATACATCGGTATGTGTCTCATTCCACATACCTCAGCATACAGACTGGAGAGTAAGTTATTGAAAACTGATGGAGATCGACAAACCATGTTTAAAATAGGTCCCGTACATGCCCGGGACAACGTCAAGGAGTACCGGTACTGAGCCAGAACGTACCGTTATGTATCGGGACTTATTGTGCGCCCGAACAGGAATAGGATGTCACCGCTCCTGCATGAATAGGCCCGGGGCTTATGGCACAATCGGCAGGCAGGGGAGTAGGGGTGCCAGTACACCCCACGGAAACACCTGGTGGCCTCTAGGTTGAATCCAAGTATGTGGCCGCACGACACTTTAAGACCATCATAAACATGGAGACTATATTGGTACTCATCCGTTTCCCCCCATCCCGGTGTAAGTTGTTCAATTATTACAGATTGTCCAGTGATGATGTCCACAGGATATTCACAGTAATCCTATATTCATGGTTATCCAATTACGGGGATCAATAGGAGTATAGTATCATGAGTCTCCCTTTTTCAGGGGTTCAAGTATACAGGAGTTCAGGAGTACCAAATATCTGGTAACAATATAATAATCATGCCAAGTTCCCATAAAAGTGATAATCATACATATGCAAACTAATACAGGTGTCAGGTGTAATAGGATCCCGTCAAGTGTCACAACATCAGGTTAAGTGTACTAGTACCATATGAAAGCATGTTAAGTGAGTGAAAGCATGTCAATTATCAAGTGTCATATATCAGATGTCAGGTATCAGGTGTCAAGTGATAACATGTCAAGTACTGGTGTCAGATAGCAAGGGTCAGGGATCAGGTGTCAAGTATAACATGTCAAGTACTGGTGTCAGATATCAAGTGTCAGGTGTCAAGTAATAACATGTCAAGTACCGGTGTCAGATATCAAGTGCTAGGAATCAGGTGTCCAGTATAACATATCAGTATTAGATAATTAACATATCGGTTTCAGGTGAGTTGAATACAGAGTTTACAACATCATATGTCAAGTATTCATCCGGTCATACAACATGATGCAGGAGAACAGTATAAATAAACATTTCAAACTCTTCACAACTGTATCTATAACAACAATAATTTAATATTTTAATTAGCTATACGAAGCTGAGCAAAGCGGGAGCGTATTAGGCATACCATGTAAGTATAATACCAGTTCAACAAATTATAATAACGGCCGACATGTATTCATATAACATGCTAATTTTAGAAAATCACTCGCATATCATATATCAACTCGCATAACGATGCATCATGTATTAAAAGCTAGAGTAGCAATTATTAGGCATGTAACGGTAATAACAAGACATCCTCATATCAGTATATCATGCAATAAATAATAGAGTAGCAGTTACTAAATATGAATTGAATATATTAAAGCACTTAAATTTATATCGAGCCCTAAAATAGAATTAGTAAGGCATGAAGCAACACAAGGAAAGTACTCGCCCAAATCACCGAAAAATGCCGTAAAATCTCGGAACACCATAAACACGTACATGCTACTAATCCATATAAAATATATATAATTAATATATATACATATATATATTAGAGAGAGAAAGAGAAAGGGGAGAGCGAGAGGAGAGAAAGGATTAGTTAGAGAGAGAGTTGGAGGAGAGAGAGGCGGGAGTTATGTTTGGGGATGAAGGGGGTAATTAAGCAATGAGGGAGAGGGTAAATAAGGAGGGGTAAAATAGGAAAGAAGAAAAAGAAAGAAAGAAGAAAAGAAAGAAAGAAAGGAAGAAGAAAGAAAGAAGGAAAGAATAAAGGAAAGGGGGAGTTGGGGTGGTGGCCGGCGGCCGGCAGCCTAGGGGTGGGCGGCGCCTTCAGAGGAGGGGGCGGCGCGGCCTAGGCCCGGGGGAGGAAGGGTTTGGGAATTTGTTGTTGTTGTTATATTGTTATAAGTGATGGTGGTGGCGGTTGATGGTGGTGATGTTGGTTCAGGATGGTGGTGTTGGGAGTTGGAGGAGGAGGAGGAGGAGATGGTGGTGGGTGGTGGGGAGTGGAGGAATTGGGAGTTTTGATGGTAAATTTTGAAGAAGAAGAGGAAGGTGGAGTGATGGGTTTATGGAGAAATTGGAGGAGATGAGTTGGAGTTTGAGGAGGAGGGAAGTGGGGAAGTGAAGGGGGAGTTTGGGGAGGCGGCGCTGGCCAGGGGAGGCGGCGGCACAGGTGGCGCTGGTGGAGGCGGCGGCCATGGAGGGGAGAGAGGGTGTTGTGGGAGAAATGAAGAAGGAGATGGAAAAAAAATGGGAAGAAGGGAAGAAAGAAAGGAAAAATAAATAGAAAGAGAGGGAGAGTATGGGAGGAGGAATAGGGGGGAAAGCGGCTGGTTGCATCAGCAGTGCTGTGATCGGCAGGTTGCAGGGGATGGAGAGCATGGGGAGCAAGTTGGGGAGAAAGAAAAAGAAAAGAAGAAAAAGAATGAAAAAAAGAAGGGAAAAGGGAAAAAAAGAAAAAAAAGAAAATTAATAAATAAATAAAGTATTAAATAATTAAATTAATAGGATAACCTGGAAGTATTAAGAAGAGTAGTAGAAAGGAAAATAAGAAAAGAAAAGAAAGGGAAAATAATATTATTATTTAAATAGAGTAAAATTTGACTGTTTCAGAATCGCTCCGAAAAATTCTAAAAAATAAAAAATATTATTTTAAGATACCTGGTAAAATCAGATTCAAAAACTTAAACTTAATTTTTAAATTAAAAATCTTGGAATCTTCCAGCTATACCGATCGACACACACCAAAATCAGTCAAATTTTGATAAATTCAGAAAAATTCTAAAATATATATTTAGATAGAAAATGAGATTCTAAGAAGTAATGTGAAAGTTATTTCTAAAAATTTAACTCCATTTGGAAACTAAAAAAATCTGGGAATCAATCAGCGATGCCCGATCGACACCGGCAGTGTTGAAGATTTTGCGGAATAATTCTGAAAAATTCTAGAAAATCATGAAAAATCTAAAATATTAGAAAACATTATTTGAAACTGAAATCGGTCAATCAGACTACCAAAAAGGTCAAATCAGGCAGTATGTTGGTATCGGATTCCCAATCCAGGTCAGGGTTGACTCTAAGACTAAGAATCCAGATCTGATACCAAATAACATAAGCAATCACAACTCAAAAACAAATACTAAAAGAAAATTGAAACAATATGGTTGAAAAAATCGGACAGGTATCTGGGTACGTATCCCGGGAACGGGTGCTACAGCGTACAAGAGGGTTATAGGATGCCCTTTTTAAGATGATACCAAGAAGGAGGGAGTCAGTGCTCTCCTCGGTCACCTGGGGCCCTCAGGTCGAACAGGAAGATTGACTTGCACAACATTCCTAATATCACGTAAACATATTCGCCACTTGAAGCCCATCAATTTCCCCTTATCTGATGTAAGTTGTCCTTTTTATAGTTTATTATTAAGTAATTATCATATTTACGGGAATAACAGGAGCGGGACAAGTTAAGGAGTTACAGGAGTACATAAGTACTATAAATTCTGGTCACTGTATATAATACAGGATAATAGGCACAAGATTCCCGTAAAATGTAATAATCACAGGTCAGGTGTTAACTTGACAGGTGACAGGTGATAAGTGATATCATAATAGGGGTAGGTACTAAGTAGTAGCATGTCAAGTGAAAGCACATCAAACGATATAGAAAAACAGTATCGATATAAGAGATCGGTACGAATACCAAAAAATCATGCAGTTTTAGGAAATGCAGTATAAGTAAGATTTCAATCTCTTCACAACCATTAATAGAAGAATCGATAAACTGACAATAAGGTGATAAGCAAGCAAGTGAACATCCAAGCAGAGCTAAGCAAGTTAAAGGTACGGACAACAAACAGTGTTTAACACAAGAGCGCCTGACGGAGCTACTGGAATGACTCGGCTTAGAAGGTGAGTCTAAAATCCGGAAGAGTTCTGCCTAGACGAATTTAGTGGTAAACCGCTGAGCGTTAAGCATGCCTACTAGGCGGAGCATTAGAGATCTGACGGTCTAAGCGCACTCCTCTTTCGAGGAAGTAGGTAAGAGAGCCCGAAGGTTAAAGTACGCTCGGGGTTTAAGCGCACTCTAGGTAACTACTATGAAACCCATAAAGGTGCAGACCTAAACCAATTAGGTAGATAGCCTAGGAGTGGGCAGAGACCTAGAGTCGGTATAAGGGTACCTGCACGAGATGTTAGTACCACACGAGCATACACCTAAACGCGATAATCTAGGCTACCGTGGAGTAGTGAAGCCTGGAGGCTGAGTAGAGAGCCTGAAGGCTAAACGACCACGAAGGGTTGGCTACGCATAGTATAAAAGCAAAATAAACACACATCACAGACATGGTATATATACAGAAAATAAACTACCCTAGTACAAAGATTTGTCACAGGCATATACATGTATAATTCTGGACACTCGGCCACATATAAATACAAGAGTACAGCCTAATACAAAATACAGATACAAATTCAAAATACAAAAATAAAATATAGTCGACCCGACGAAGCAATAAAACCCAAAACGAGGTGAGAACACTCGCCTAAATCTTCGAAAAAGCCGTGAAGTCCCGGAGTCTCAAAAACACGTGCACGCGCCATAATACATTAAATATATATAGTTTATTTTTAGAGAGATAAAGAGAATAAGAGAAAGGAGAGAGAGAAAGAGAGAGCTAGAGAAAAAATCTAGAGAGAGAAAGAGAGAACTAGAAGAGAAATACCTAGAGAGAAAAGAGATGAGAGATAGGAACAGGAGAAGAGAATGGGGGATAGATGAGAGAGAGAAGATAGGAGAGAGAAGAATCGGGAGAGAGAGGGAAAACAGTGAAGAGAGAGAGAGAAACAAAGAGAGAAGGGAGGGCAGGAGAGAGAAAGAGAGGGGGGCAACAAAGAGGGGGCAAATGCTGTTGGCCCATGCTCTGCTAGGGGCCCTGACCGGCGTGCCTTGGCGCGGCCAGGCGGCCAGGAGGCGCAGGGGAGGCGCACCGGAGGTGGGTCATGTCGGAGGGGCGCCCAGGTAGTGATGGTGGCGTCGGGTCCTGGAGGAGTAAGAGAGTGAGAGAGGTAGAGTAGGAGAAAGTGAAATTAGAGAGAGAGAGAGAGATTAGGGAGAGTGAGTGAGAAATTTAAGAAAGAGAAAGGAGATTTGGAGAAGAGGGAGAGAGAATATGAGAAGGGGAAGGGGATGGACCCTGTGTCTCCAGCCAGAGAGAAGAGGAGGAAGAGAAAGAAAAACAGAAAAGAGAAAGAAAAGAAAAAGGAGAAGAAAGGAAGAAGAAAGAAAAGAAAAAGGAAAAAGAAAAGAGATTGATAGGGAGTGATGGATGGGAGGAGAATTTAATGAAGGGAGTGGGTCGTTTTGTGGAGTGGGGAGAAAGGAAAAGAAAAAGAAAGAAAGAAAGAAAGAAAGAAATGGAAGATTCCTTAAATAATAATATTTTAATAATATCGGGAAATATCGACTTATCCAGAAAAATCTCTAAAAATATCCAGAGGTAGAAAACACCATCCTAAAGAATAATATAAAATTAATTTTTAGAAATAAAATCTCATTTTCAAAATAAAAATTCTGGAATCTAGTAGAAATACTGGCCGACACCAAATCCTGCCAAGTTCTGATAAATTCAGAAAATTCACCAAAAGTATATTAAGATAAAAATATATGATTTTAAGAGATAATGTGAAAGCGGATTTTAAAATTCGAATTCATTTGTAAATTAAAAATCTTGAAATCGACCAGCGATACCGGCCGACACTAAAACCGGCCGAACTTTGATAAATTATGAAAAATGTCAGAAATGCATTAAAGTAGAAAATGTAATTCTAAGAGATAATGTGAAAGCAGTTTCTAGAAATTCAATTCCATTTGTAAATTAAAAATCCGAGAATCAATCGGTGGCGCATGTCGATACCGCTTTGCTTTTGAAGTTTTGCAGAATAATTCTGAAAAATTCAGAAAATCATGAAAAATCTAAAATATTGAAAAATGATGTTTGAAATTAAAATTGATCAAATATGACCACCAAAAAGACCAAATCAAGCAATACACTAGGATTGGGTCCCCGGCTCAGACTCGGATTAATTCTGAAATCATCGGAATTCATCCAATACCAACCGATAATATAAATAATCATAAAACAAAATTAGATATGAGGGAAAATCAAAATAATATGATCAAAAAATCAGAACACGTATCTAAGTACGTATTCCGAGAATGAGGTGTTACAGGAGGGGGAGGGGGAAGGAGAGTCGGGGGAGGAGGTGGTCGCCGACGAGGGATGAGCGGAGGCCGGGGGGTCGCCGACGAAGGAGGGAGAGGAGGAGGAGCAGAAGGCATTTTGGCATTTTTAAAAAAAAGAGGGGAGTGCCTTCATCAATTTGGAATTTGCCTTCAACATTGGGGCGCCTTCATCACTTTTTGGAGTGGAAATATGTGCTCCCGTAGGCTTACATATAGGGGTTGTTTGTTTCGTCGTAAAAGGCATAGAAGTCCGTAAATCGTAGATGACTTACCACCCAATTACACTACAACAACGTTTGTTTGGATCGTAATTCCTAAAAGACTTACGTAACTCAACTACCACTCACTTGCAATCCAATTAACACTCACTTACAGCTCAGTTACAGTTATTTTGTGGTCATGCAAATTTGTATTATTTTTTTATGTTAATATTACATTTTTTAATATTTAATATTTTTAATATTTATTTACAATATTAAAACTTTTTAAATCATCAAATAGTTAATTTTGTGGTCAATTTTTTCACTTACGACTTACACATTACGACAACCAAACACCGTAAAATACAATACACTTTCCCACTTACAACTTTTTATTACCAACCAAATACCATAAAATTTACATACATATAACTCATTTACAACTGTAAAAGACTTTACCAATTAGGACTTACGAATTACGCCCAATTACGACAACCAAACAGACCTAAGAGAGAAAAAATGAAAAAGAAAAGAGATGGACTCTAACGAAAGTAAGAATGCATGGTTTGGGGCAAAAGATATTTAAAGTAAGGG